>JAQHUG010000428.1:1399885-1418221 GCA_028555095.1 Dicrostonyx torquatus | reverse complement strand
ACACACTACAGAGGACACGGATGGTCCAGTCAGCAGTGACACACTTCTGTACACTGCACACACTATGGAGGACACGGATGGTCCAGTCAGCAGGCGAGCACTTCCCAAATTGTGATTTAGGATAATATGTTTCCAGAAGAAAGATTTGTAGCTGAGCAAACTATAAAAACAAATGGGTTAAACAGGTTTTTCAATTTTCTAACTTCTAATTATAGACCTTTCCAGAGTCTTTGGTTTGTGTGTTAGTTGAGGCTCTCTTGGGGAACGATAAGATGCATCTGTGTGGAGAAAGGGAGGGTGATAGAGCTGGGGAGAGATTTGACGGATTCACTCAGTGAAATGTGGAGGCAAGCAAGTTCAAGAGCTCCGGGGGGACAGCAGACTCGAGCCCCACGAGGACACGGTGCTGCAGCTGCATTCAAAGACCATCTGCTGGCAGAGCACCTCTTCCTCCAGGGAGGTCGGGGTTTGTTTGTCTGTTTGTTTGAAGTGAATTAGATGAGGCCTGTCCACAGCACAGCGAGTGTCCCTCACTCAGGTATAAACGACAATCACAGCAAACAACCTTCATAGTGCTGTTCCACACTGATTGTTCGACCAAGTCTTCGGATATCATGACCTAGACAAGCTGACATAAAAAAGAACGTTATAAGATGCTAGGGATAACTCAGTGATAGAATGTTAACCTTGGCTTTGATCTCCAGCATCACGAGATGATTACTAACAATGACATTGATCATGGCAACCTCCCCAGTATGCCGAAGCACCCAGGGAGTCTCTGAAAAAAAGGATGCAAGGTTTTATCTCCTCCCAAACACTGAACTAAGGACTGTCATTGCAGAGCATGTGCTAATGACTGAAGCGTCATAGACAAATGGACATGGAGTGCATTTAGTTTTTTGTATGTGTGCATGTGTTCATATAGAGGTGGATGCATAGCAAGGTCCTAGAGCATGTGAGCCTGGCATGTGGGGGGGCAGTCAGAGGACAACCTTGGGTGTCTGTCGTTAGGTGTCTTCTATTTTACATCACTCACCTGGCACTTTGTCATGTACGACGGATGTTTTGCTCTCCTCACCTCCAGAGACCCTCCATTGGATTACAGGTTTGTACCACCTTGCTAAGCTTTTTGAGTGGGTTCTGGGGGAATCCAAATACAGAGCCTCACACTTGTGAGGTAAACCTCTAATCTGAACCATCTCCTGAGTCCCACATTGACTTTAATTTTGACTTACCCCATGCATTTCTGTATTAAAGTGACCATCAAAACCTCGCCACAAACAAAACAAGAAGTGAACCTTAAATATTCACTTATATACAATAAAATGAAAATATTAGTTTGCTTGCTTTAAAAATACATATGTGTGTATGTATATATATACATATATAATACATATATATACATATATAATGTATATAAGTATTTTGTCTGAATGTATGTATACCACATGACTTCCTGGTGCCCTTGGAAGTTAGAAGAAGGCATTGGACCTCCTGAAACTAGAGATACAGATGGGCTGTGAGCCATGATGTTATTGCTGGGAAGCAGACCTGGGTCCCCTGGAGGAGCAGCTAGTGTTATTAACTACTGAGCCAACTCTCTAGCCCTCTTTTTAAAAATTTAAGACAATATTGTATAGACATAAAATAGTACAATAATTGTATTAGATTTGTCTTGATGGTAATTAAATAATTAACCCATTAAAACCATGTATTGCACACAGTGCCAATAGATTGCTCTCCCATGAGAGAACTATAGGGAAAGCATGTATAAATCTGCTTCAGCAAGGGGGGTGTGATGACTCAGACTTGACTGTACTGCATACATCTCAGAGTCTAGGTTGAGAAATCATAGCCTAAAAATTTATAAATAGTCATTACTACATATTGTGCAGCTTAGAAAAACATAGCAGACTGAGCTGTCGATGAAGAGCAAAACCTACAATGATCTCCTAAGAGTAACAACTAAACAATGGATCAACTGGGCAGCGCTGGCAATGGGCGTCTTTGCTCAAACTGTAGGGATTTCACCTGGCGGCAAATGGGATTGTGCACTAGGCACATTGCAACGTTGGTAAGATACTAAACTAGTAAAATCCTGAACTGCAATAATCTCTCACTTCCACAGGCTATAAAACCCAGTGATTTCAGTTTAAAAATACCTGGTTTAGCAAAGCATGGGAGCAATTCTTCATAAGTGGATTGCTTCCAGGCCCAAAACAAGTTTGGGGTTTGGTGGGCAACCCTTAGCAAGACTTTTCAACAGAGGTTCATCCCTGAAGAACCACAGCTCAGAGGACTAGCTAGGACTTATGAACATGGACAAAATGCACAAGCAATTTTGCAATTTTCTTTTCAACTTTAGAATGTCATTTTAACATTGTCCTGAATGAAATTGGTACTTAGGATATTTACTTTCAAATATGCTCTGGAAGGTAAGCATGGTGCTCATACCTCTAACCCTGCACTTGAAAGGCAGAAGCAGAAGGATCAAGGGTTTAAGGCCATCCTGGTATACAAATGTGTTTCAGGACAGCAAGGGCTGCACAGTGAGACCCTCTCTAACAACAAACAAACTAACTAAAACATGCTCAGGGTCTATATCACGTGAGGGATATTTGTGTTTCCATAAGTTTCTATTGGTTTTTATATCCTCTAAAGCTCATGTGATTAAGCTACTTCCTGTGTATGCCCCATACCATTTAGAACTATTCATAACTCCCTCCTACATTCATGGCAAACAATCAATAAATGACTCTGATTTTATTTCAAACTATTCTTCCTCATCCATTTTCATTGGGCAACAAAAACCCATCCCAAGATAAAATACATTGATTTCCTAAGTGTCCAGCCCAATTTCTGTGGCCCTTTTGAGAGGTATGTTTGTTTTGATTGGAAGGAAATGGCATTTCACAATTTTCTGGTGATTGTGATAACTTTCCTGGCTTATTTTGCCTCACAGTTTCAGAGATTTTAGTTCATAGTCCTTAGAGCTGTTGATTCTGGACCCATGTTGATAGAGGATGTGTAGGGAAAGGGGGTAAGTTAAGAACACCCTGCCCCTGACATGACCCATGCTCCCATAACTCAGTGTTAAGAGCCAAACAAGACTTTGGGCAGTGCTGTACTTTACCACTAGCTCACTGAGCATGCTCAAAAAACAAAACAAAAAACCAAAAAAAAAAAAAAAACTTAAAAAGCCATCCTCTGTGCCCAGCCCTCTGTTGTCTCTGTTCCTGGACAGAGACCCCCTCCATTCTGCATCTCTTCCTAACAGACCTTTAATGCGGTTCATTGGGTGGTGTGACTTTGTGGTATCCTTGGCTCCCTGCTTTCCAAACGCCCTTGCACAGGAAAACTTCACATTGTTCCATGACAGGAAGGCCCTCCTCGGCGTGCGCTCCCTCTGGGGGTTAAGCCACACAGGGACCCTATCCCTCATCTCCTGTCCACCCACAACAGACTCACCTTCCAGATCGCTGGGGACCCCGTCCACCAGAAGCAATTTGGTAAAGTTTCACCGTCAGTCAGTGTAAGGAAGTGACTGTCTGGTGACCCTCTGGTGCCCTTGGGAACGGAGATAGCCTTAAACATGGTCCTTACAGCTATGACTGGTCCTCTTCACTTTTCCCAAAACCCCTACCTCGGAACCTGAACCCTGCACTTCCTGAGGATTAGTTGGGCTTTTGTGACCCTTTCCTCCCCCTTCTTTTTCTGTCCCCCTCCCAGAGATACCTATAATCCATTGTTTCCCCGCGCTCTCATGGCTTTTATGATTCCATGTGACTCCATCTCCTGCCCTTCTGCGGATGAAACCTGGTTCCTGAGCTCGGTGCTTTGTTATCTTCTGCAAGACGTCAGGCCTCATGGAGAACTCTAGTTCCACAGGTGGTTAGCCCTGACCCCTGTGCAGTGCAGCGATGACTCACGAAATGCCTTGGTCTTCCTTTGATCCTCACTAAGTCTTGGGACATCCTTGACTGCAGGCTGCTGTAACAACCCTCCCCGCATCCATGGAAACTGTGATATTCACACCCCATGATTGTCCCTTGGGATGCGGCTTAGAAAACCTCCAGCCTCTCCACCTGGCACCTGATCTGAAAGGCCCCCAAATTCATTTGCTTTCGTAATTAAATTTGACCTCAATATTTCTAGATAGCCTGCCTAATGGCTCCCTAGGCATATTATTCAGGACCTTTCCAACTACTGCGAGCAATCTGGGAAATGTAAAGGAATTCCCTCTGTCCAAGTTTTCTCTTCTTTGTGACCCAAGCCCCTCTCCCTATTCTTCCTGTCCCCTACCCCCTCCTCCTAGCCATAAAGCCTGAACCAGGTGGTTCCTCCACTATTTTTTATCCAGATAACGACCTTTCCCCTATAGACCCCAGCCCACAGCTCCTTTTCCTCTCTGGCCTTTCTCATCTCTGCTCGTCCATCTTCAGTGATAGGCTGCCCTAATCAAACCTCTCTGATGCCAACTTCTAGTGACTGACCGTGAGAGCCCTTAGTTCTGCTACTTGTTCCTACTCCACCACGGTACCCTCTTTGCCTCCCCCTACCTGGCCTAACCCAGTCACAGTTCTTCTTTTGCAGAAAGTCACCAGGGTGGATGACTTGATCAGGGTACATGTCCCCTTCTTACTAAATGCACTTTTCCAAGTAGAAAAAAGATTGGGGTCCTGTACTGCTAACTCCTCTACCTTTATTCAAAACTTCCAGTGTATTCCCCAATCTCACAAGCTCACCTTCCGTGACATTTCTATGATTCTCACCAACAACCTTCTGCCTGAGGAGTGGAGACAAGCCTGGGAACAGGCTAGCATGCATGCAGAAGTCCTCCAAGCTAATGCTGCCCAGCAGTCGGGGGTTCAGGCAGTCCCGACTGGGATTCCTAATGGAACTAGCGAGAGATCAATTTATAACTTGCTTCCTGGTCAGTCTCTACAAGGCTGCCCTAAATCAAAGAGGTCACCCAGCACAAATGTGAAAACCCATCTCAGTCACTAGGCTGCCTTACAAAGGCCCTCCTACAATATGCTAATCTGGATCCTGAGACCACACATCAGCAACAACTCCTTATGACTTACTTTTTCTCCCAGAGTTTTCCTGACATTAGAGCCAAATCCCAATGCCTGGAGAGGGGAACCCTGACTCCATAGGCAAAAGTCTTAGTAGTGGTCTTTAAGGTGTGCCATTGGAGAGAAGAGAAAATCCCAAAACAAAAATATCTGATATTGGCTAAAGCTTTTTAGCTGGCCATAGCCACTGCCTAAATCCCTCACCTCCTAAAGCCTGAGAACATCTGGATCCATCCCTGCTTCAAATGTGGTCAGGATGGTCACTGAGCCTGGACCTTCTTGTGTCCATATAATGTACCTCAACCATGTCCAAGGTGACATCCAAAGGGACACTGGGCTGTAGATTGCCCCCATGTCATTTGTGGCATGGGGCATCAGGCTTAGATCACACTCTAGCCAATCTTAAGTGACTGGGGGCCTGGGCTTCCTCAGTCTGACCATCACCATCTCTCCCAGGGAGCCCCAGGTAGTCATCATTATATCAGGGCAGCTCACCTCCTTCCTGCTGGACACTGGGCTCACCACTTGGTCCTGATTGAGTTTTGGGGACTCATGCCCCCTTCTCATTTCCTTGTTGTTGGAGTAGAGAGCAGCCTTACCAACTTTACCAAACCCCATAAGTTAGTTGTATCTTTAGGGGTATCTCTCTTACCTGCTCCTTCCTAGTGTTACTTGCCCCATCCCCTTCCTGGGGAGAGACCTCCTAACCAAAGTGGGAGCTTCTACTTCCTTCCCTCCCCTCATTTGCTCACTGGCTATTCTCCTCCTTCTCTTCCAAATCACACAATCCTACACACCCTTTCCTTGCTGGCCTCCCACATTTACCCTTGAGTATGGGACACCCAAAATCCCTCTATAGGCAAACATTATCCCCCTCTCATCACCCAGCTACAAACCCCTTTTACTCCCTTCTAGGACAAAAAGTGAGACATTGTCCACCTGCTTGGTTCTGGTTGTTTGGAAAGTTTTGTCTGTAAGGATGAGTCTGTGTTTCTTGTGTGTCTATAAGTCTTGTCGCAGACGTAAGAGCCCAGTCGGAAATGGGTTAGGCTCACTTGAATGTATGAATGATGGTGGCAACACTTGTTTTGTTTCTGAACATATGAGCTTTGAACATATGAGCTTTCTGTGTTCCGTGTTTATTGATTTTGTTTTTACTTTCTCTGTTGCTGCCAGTCATTCGCCACCACCATTAATGCCAATTGCCATGGCTACTTTGATGGTCAGAGCTCAGAATTTATCTCTGAGCTTTCTGGTCACTGGATTCAGTTTATCGGGGATTAATGTCTTTTGGGTGTAGATAATATTAAAGTTGCTCTTTGTTGTTCCACTTTATTGGAAACCTGGCTCTGAAGTTGCATTATGGTGTAGGAGGTGCTTCTGCATTTTGTATTGCTTTCATTGCTTGAATAAAGAAAACTGCTTTGGCCTTTTGATAAGGCAGAAATCAGATAGGCAGAGTAGACAGAATGGAATGCTGGAAGGAAGGGAAGTGTGGCAGACGCCATGATTCTCTGGCCTGAGATGAACATAGGTTAAAATCTTCCTGGTAAGCCACACCCTCATGGTGAATACAGATTATTAGATATGGGCTGAATCAAGATGTAAGAGTTAGCCAATAAGAGGCTAGAACTAATGGGCCAGGCAGTAATTAAATTAATATAATTTTCATGTGGTTATTTCGGGTGTAAGTGAGCCAGGAACTGGGAGCTGGACGGTGGGACACAGCCTGCTCCTCCTCATGCAACAGCGTTATGGCTCCCCTCTCCTAGACCCAAGCATGTTTCTTTAAAGGTTTCTTCTAATGCTTGTGTCCTATATCAAGCAGGTCAACTGACTATGACAGAGAAAAGAGAGCAAAACAAAAGAATTTAAAGGAACTTGCTTTGCAATGACTACTTTTATTAATAATTACTTGTGTCTCTGGAAAATGGTTAAGTGGACAATGTGAAAGCTTACCTAAGTTCTGAGGGTCAAACAAAGTGCCTGAGGATGTTTAAGTTGTGTAAATGAAAGTTGTAAAGACATAAGAAGGTAATCTAAGGTAATGAAAAATGTTTCAGGTTTTCTTCTCCCTCTATCTTGTAGGTTCAGCATTATCAGAATGACCACGGGGTTCTGGTAAAGCACTGACTATGACTATCAACCAGAATGACCACGGGGTTCTGGTAATCTGGTAAAGCACTGACTATGACTATGAACCATAAGGTCAAGATCTGTAGTTTCCTTTGATTGTCTTCTAAGTAAAAAGTTAAGGCTGCTTCTCATGTGCTAAAACATCTCTGTTTAATCCAAATTTATATATGGCTCTCTGGACAGAGGAGAATTATTTATACTTTTTAACCCAAAGATTTTGCTATGACTCAAAGTTATGACTGTTAGCTGATTTTTCTACAATGTAGATTCCAAACAGTGATAATGGTAATATATCTAAAACTTTATCTCTTCTTGTAAACAAAGAAAAATCATGTAAGCTTTAGGGAGTCAAGTGAGTCATAAGACTTGAATTCACCCCTCATCGGTAAAATAAACTACAGGTAGATACAGCCTAAGTTTCCCCACCTTACTCCTGAGAGTCCCAACTACCAGGACTGTGACCTTGAAAGTTACAAATGTTTGATTTTCCTCTAAGTTCCCAAATTTTAACTTCTGTCCCTACTCTGTATGTTTCAGCAGATTTCCACTTGACTGACAGACAGTATCCAGAAATCAACTAAAGACTACAAACTGACCCAAGCAGCTGTGAGTCCTGGATTTGCTGAAAACTGATGTGAACCAGTCCAGCCAGTGTGATAGTTCCCTGTATGTTTTGCTGGGCCAGCCAACCAGATCCTTCTCACCAATTCTCCACTGCCTGAAATCTCTCCCAGTCTTTTATTATCATTCAACCTTCCTGTGCCCTGAAAGTGACATCTCAATTTCAGCAGGAAGTAGCCACAGAAGGGAGCACATCACCTCTTATCCTATAAATAAAAGACTGGAGTGTTAGGACTAAAGAAAAGTCCCTGGCATAGGGGACAAAATGGCTACTTATAGTGCCCATTGACACACCAGGAAAGGTACCTATTAAAACCAAATAGATCCAAATATATCAATAGGTCGATTCATTATCTGAAGTGGTTTTACAATTTGACGGGGTGCTCAATCTGCTTTATGAAAGACAAGGAAGTTGTTGTGTAGCTTTAAGAAAAATTCTTGTTTCTATGTAAAGCATTAGAGGAAATTGGCAAGGGTTAGATCTACTAACGGTGGAGAAGAGTGGCCTTTGTCTCTTCCTCGAGGAAGAATTGCTTCTATGTCAACCAATCGGATATAGTGAAAGACGTGGTCTGACAACTCCAGTCAAATCTCCAAAAGTGCAAGGAGCAGCTTGATTCCTCTGGTGAGTGGATTGTTGACAGTCCAATACGGAATTGAATAATGCCTTTCTTAACACCCTTTCTGAAGCAATGTTAAAAGCTCAGGGTCAGAGATTGGGGCTCAACCTAAAGATCTGAAAACAAACCAGTCAGCTACTGGCTCTTTCCTTGACCTCAGTCCGAAATGGCAATCCTGCCTCCAGGAATCTCAGAATGAGACTGTGGCCGAGAGCTGCCCCCCCCCGCCCCATGGCTTATATTCCTCTCTAGGACTGGAATTAAAGGCATGCACCACCTGACTTCTATGACAGCTAGTGTGGCTGCTGGGATTAAAGGTGTGTGTTACCATAACCTGGTCTGTAAGGCTGACCAGTGGGGCTGTTTTACTCTCAGATCTTCAGCCTTGATTTATTAAAATACAATTGAAATGCCACTACACCTTTCTTCTCCTTTTCCTCATCCTACTTGCCCCTGTTCTATAAACTTCTTTGTAGATTCCTTCAACAACAAATTCAAATGATTTCTAACCAGACCTTTAATCACTTGTTATTACAGGATTATCAGGCCTGGCTACAAAACTAGGGGCCTTTGGCTCCTGAGTATACTCAGATGGTGAGGATCAAGCTTGCCCCATGGACTTCGATGTCTCCATATAGCAGGAAGTCATTTAATGATAATGCCACCCTGTTTCCCAACCTCTGATTAGATATCAGTAGTAAATAAAAAATGGAGAAACATGGGGGAAAGGGCCAAGGAAAGAACACTGTGACCCTGCTTTCACCTCAAGCTTGAGACCAGGGCCAAGGGAAAATCACACTGCTCCTGGATTGACTTGAACCTCCCGACTTAGAAATACCTACTCTCATGACTCATCATTAATGAACGAAGAGCTATTCCAATAGCTCACTGTGCATGCTCCAAAAGGCCTATAAAAGCTCTCCCTTCTACCGAATCCTCTGCTGTCTCTGTTCCTGCTCAGAGGCAGCTACCATTCTGTGTTTCTCCCCAATAAATCTCTTGGGTGAGGTTTGTTGCATGGTGTGACTTTGTGGTATTCCTTGGCTCCAGATTACCAAGTTGTCCATGCACCAGAAAAACCCTTACAGGATGCAATGGCAGTAGAAGCATGTGGAGAAGACTGTTCACTTCATGGTAAACAGAAAGTGAAAAAGAGACTGAGACCTGGTACAGCCTTCAAAGGCACAACCCCACTGATTTCCTTCCTCTAGATCCCATCTCTTAAAGTAAAACAGTGTTACCAACTGGGACCATGCTTTCAACACAAGAGCCTATAGGGAACATTTCATGATCAAATTATATCAGTACTAGTTATGAATGATTTATAATTAAATGCAACAGCCCATCAGGTAAAGGCATTCCCTGTCAAGACTAATGACTGATGTTTGAGACCTGGGACCCACACAGTAGAAAGACAGAACTGATCTTCACAGTTTCCTCTGTCTTACAAATGTACACTGTGACATACATACAAAATAAAATTAAATGCAGTAGAACATTTTGATTAAATAAAAGAAAGATGCTTTGCTTTTTTTTTTTTAAAAAAAAGACAGACTAGATATATAAATTCTGAGGAGCTGTAGAGTCAATAAACACTGGTTAGATGAGGAAGAATTCCTACTGGAGCTGGAGTCAGGGCCAGTACCAGAGTAGAGGTGGCAGTGGTATTATTTCTGCCTGGGATTTGTTTCTGATACATTGTTCCCACTGAACCCCCAGTACCCACATCTGTGAACACTTTTAGAATGAATGAGTCTGAGTTGTCACTGAGATCATTCAGGCACCTTGAACAGTGGGTAAGCTGACAGTTCTAGAAGACATGGGTGGTTGGAATTCTGAGCTTTGCAGATCTCATCTTTTTCTGCACTTAGATTCTTGCTTGGCTGTAGGGAATAGCTCACTTTCTCATTCCTGTCCATCAAAGTCATTTTAATGAACTGTTCCTGTACAGCTGTCTTCCTGCAATAAAGTCATATATATACTCTTGTTCAAAAATATTCATGTTCAAGGCTGACTGGCTGGGCAAGTCAACTTGTTACAAAGAATTAGTGAATGACGATCCACAGCGTCCCCCACCCCAGGACCCCTTGGTTTTGATCACCTACAGATGCTGGGTATTTCCCCAGTCTGCTAATCTGTGTAACACGGGGGCCAGTTTGTTGGGGTTTCTGTCCCACCCAGTCCCCCAGCCATTTAGCCCCAAAGAAAGTCACACAGAGATTCTATATTAATGGAAAACTGATTGGTCCATTAGCTCAGGCTTCTTATTAACCATTATAACTTATATTAACCCATTGTTCTTATCTATGTTAGCCACATGGCTCAGAACCTTTTTCAGTGGGGCAGATCACATCCTGCTTCTTCTGTGGTCTGGGCAAGACTGCGGAAAGAGCTTCCTTCTTCCCAGAATTCTCCTATTCTCATTGCCCCACCTCTACTTCCTGTCTGGTTTTTCCACCTATACTTTCTGCCTGGCTATCAGCCAATCAGCGTTTATTTAAAATATGATTGACAGAATACAGACAATTCTCCTGCACTGCATCTGAATACATTATTTCTCTGTTGTATTATACTCAGTTTCTGGAAAGGTTTAGAAAGATGGGAGGAGGATCTAGATGGGGTGATGAGGTGTGTGGGATGGACACTTACATGGGTGCTCAGGGAGTAAGCAATCAGCTTTCTTCAAGCTGGTTCCAAAGCCGCAAAGGGCTTAGGAGGGTATGAGTGAGACTGAGTCATGTTACTGTGTCATACGTCAGATTAAACACATAGCAGATGCCCAGTGAATGCCTCTTATGCCCAAATATACAACAATCCAAATTACAATGTAGTATTTTAAATACTCCCAGACATCTAAAAAGAAAAAGCATGATTGAGGTAAACTTGAATATATAAAATTCTTTAGGTACATAGGTCAAATATATACTCTAAATATAGTTCACAGGAATTGTGTTGCATGTTTTGAAGTTTAGGCTATTTTCTCTTGTTTACATTTTAGAACACACACTTCTATCTGATGATGTTCTCATTACTTTCTGTTGCGGTGATACAGCACTGACCAAAACCAGCATGGGTAGAGAAAGAGCTTGACTTATAGCCCACCGTCATGGAAGTCAGGGCAGGAAACAGAGGTACTGCTTATAGGTTTGTTTCCCATGACTTGCTCAGCCTGCCTTTCTCTACAGCCCAGGGCCACCTGCCCGGGGCGGGCACCACCCATAGTGGACTGGGCCTCCACAGTAATCATTAATCATGAAAACTGCCACATGAACTTGCCTCCAGAGCCATCTAATGGAGGTCATTCCACAGTTGACGTTCCCTGTCCTCCGATGTCTAAACTTACCAGCACAGGTGACCTCTGTACCTGACTTAGAGCAGTCAGTGTGGCTGCGAGGATGACTGTCATGTAATGTAAATAAAGTAGGTGAGGCTCAAGGTAGATTAGGAGTTTAGCACACACAGGGTCTTGGACTGCAAAGATTTTGGACAGTACTGGGAAGGTGGCTTGGCTGGTAAAGTGCTTGCCTAGAGTGCATGAGGCCCTGATTTTGGTCCAACAAAGCAAATATGAATAAATGAATGAGTAGAGAAATAAATAAGTGAACTTAGGGAATGCCTGGAATGCTGTGAGATCCAAGAAATGGTTTCTACATCTGCCTGGTGTGTAAGTTCGCACTCTCTGTGTGTGTGTGTGTGTGTGTGTGTGTGTGTGTGTGTACATTTCTAGTCCATGTGTCTCTAAGCCAAGTCTAGAGTAATGCATTGTTGCTGCCCCAGTTGTAAAGACCCACATTCACCTCCCAGCTGAGAGCCCAAAGAAACAGGCTGAATGGAGGCTCTGGGAAGAGGCAGTGAGAAGGCAAAGCCTCAGAAATAACAAAGCCAGCTCTCCATGCAAGCATGACTCTCTTTCTTGAATTTATCTTATCTTTTGAATGAGTTTTCCCACCTTCTTACACTTCTTCAAGTGAAAAGCCTATTTATGACTCCATTATCATCTCCGTTTCACTCTTCAAGACCACGGGATTTTAGAAATGTCTAATTCCGCTGGATTTATTTGTGACATTCAGGAACCAGTTGATTTATTCCATTTACTGCTTTTTTTGTAGCATACCCATTATCCAGGGATTCTGGACATGTTTGGGATTGGCGAAGAGGAGGTGGGTGTCGATAGGGAGTGAGCAAAGTCTGAAAATGCTCGTCAGAACTTTTCCTCTAGGCGGTTGTGGCTAAGTAGGTGGCTGATTGTGCATTTGGGGTTCACTTTTCTCATCTTTTTATTGATATGTTCAGCAAGTGAATCAGCATTGAGCAATGTTTCAGGGACCCCTGAAGGGCAGGTGAAGGGAGCTGAGGAGCAGCTGGCTCAGGACTCTTTCCCTCCACCAAGGGTGGTTATGGTGACACCACCCTTGTACTCCCAGCATGTGGAAGAGAGAGGTAGGAAGATTAAAAGTTCAAGGAGTCCTTGGATACATAGTGAGTTCTGGGCAAGCCTGGGCTAAATGAGACTCACATATTCACAAGACTTGACTCAAACTGCGGTTGTCTGAGAAGAGGGAACCTCAGCTGAGGAATTGTCTCCATCATATTGGCCCATGGGAGTGCCTGTGAGTACATTTTATTGATTAATGATTGTTGCAAGAGAACCCAGTCTATCCAGTCTACCACGGAAGGTGCTATCCTGGCAGATGGCTTCACGTGTGAGTGTGGACAGCCCTGGGCCTGAAGATGGTATCTCCTTGAAAGGCTTCTAGCTGTTACCTAGCAACTCCATCTGGACTTGTGAGGGCTAATGAGAAGCTGCTGAGTCCTTGTGGTGTTTTACATAGGTACGGCCCCCATAGACTCATGTGTTTGAACGCTTGGCCTATAGGGATCATAGCACTATCAGGAGGTGCAGCCTTGTTGGGAGAGATGTAACTTTGTTGGAAAAAGTGGGCCTTTTGCTTTGAGGTCTCATGCTCAAGCTATGCTCAGCGTGGGACTCAGTTCACTTTCTGTTGCCTGTGGATCAGAGTGTATAATTCACAGCTTCCTCTCCAGCACTATGACCGCTTGCATGCTGCCTTGCTTCCCACCAGATAACAATGACCTAAACATCTGAAACTGTAAGCTGTCCCAAATTAAATGTTTTCCTTTATAAGAGTAGCTGTGGCCAAGGTGTGTCTTCACAGCAATAGAAACTCTAAGACAGTCCCCAACATGGGGAACGTTTGGGAGTTCACCAGGGGAGTTAGTAGGACTCTCACTCAGGGAAAGCACGGACACTCACAGAATCAAAGTGCTCCTTCTTTAAAGTCGTCACGTTCATGGAATTGTTAGATCAGAGCCTGAGCCCTTGCAGTCCTAACAAGCTAGGCTCAACCACCAATCCTCAACAGAGCAATTAGTAAAGAGAGAAATAATAATTAAAAAGAAAAGAAAGGAGATAATTGATAGTAGCCACATTAGGAAGAGGAACAAAACGATTCAATGACTCCCGTCTCCATCTTCGGGGTCTTGACACGAGGGCAAGGCTTGTATACAGCTAAGCAGTCCTGTCCAGGCGTGGTCCTGCCAGTGGCTGGCCCATCATTGTCTCAGCCCCAGTCCCTCCAGCAATGAGCTCTGACAAGTTGTCGGAACTGAGTGAAATCTCTCCCTGGGAGTCAGATTCTTCCTCTGCTCTGGGCTTCAGCCTTGTCCTCCCCAGAGGTTGAGACCCCTGGGAAAATTTCAGTTTCTTGAGGAGTGTTGCTTCAATAGTCAAAGGGTGGGACACAATGTCTTTCTTTAGAATACCTTTGCTCCTGGCAGGATGGTTACACCTAGTCTGGATGGGTGTTTTTGTAGGTCTCTCTCTCCTAACAGTTCACAAGAAGTTGCCAGCCATTCTTCCCTAACTTGTTACCTCCGTGCAGAACCAGAAGCCTTACAAAGTTCAATGGGGTAGAGTGGCCAAAAAGCCTGCATCAAACAGTGTAGCGTCATGTCCCTAAGTGCTCTGCAAATGGAAAGCGTTCCAGCAGGGCTAATCTCCTTCCCGCAGTCAGACCCAGCCCATTGTTTGCGCAGTGATGGCATTGGCCAGATTCAACACAGAATGGAAGGTTTAGGAACAAGTGGTTCTGGGGGCAACAAATAAAAGATGGATTAACATGAGGAGGAAGACCTGCTTGACCTTGGCAGTTCAGAAGGTCCTCACGTCTGCCATGCAGAAGAATCAAGACACCAAACAATGTCAATGTGCATCAGTGGGCAGAAGGGCATTTGGCAACCACAGCCAGCAGAAAAGCCCTAAAGCAAGTTAGGCTTAAATAGGTCATCAAATGTTCTTTGATTGTGTGTGTGTGTGTGTGTGTGTGTGTGTGTGTGTGTGTGTGATGTAGCTGACCATTTGGTGGGATCAACCCTTTCATCTCATGAAGAAACTTTTTTATTCAGGCAGCAGAAAGAAAGTAAAAAAAAAAAATCACGTCAAGCATCCCATAATTCTGCTCATCCCATGTGCCACTTTGTGTGCATGCACCAGTGGGTTCGTTGTATTTCACAACAAACTGGACACAGTGTTGTTCCTTGTACCAGCCAAACCACCGTGCCCAGATCAACAACATGGGTACTTCCACGGGCTGCTGAAAGTCAGCCTTCTTAGAAAAGAAATGGGGTTGTTTTTGTTTTTTCTTTTGTATTGCTTGTGTTTTGTTTTCTGAACCAGGGTCTCATATAGCCCAGGCTAGCCTTAGAGCTATTGAACACTCCCTTGCACCCGTTCCTCCTGACATGGTGCTACAGCAAAGGTGTGTGCTCCCAAGGCCTCGGGAAGGAGAGCCAGGGCTTCCGTGGCTGCATCACATGAGTCCTGGGGTCCTCTCTGGCTTGTTCTTTGTTTCCTGCCCTCCCATCTTGACTTTCTCCTTCCAATGGTTCCTGTGAGTTTCCCCACTGGGAATTGTGACTGTGGCTCTATTGTACAGCAATAGCTTCCCATTCAAGCAGAGGGCAAGGCAGCTGTACACCTTGCAGAGAAATGTCCCTGGAGCATGGCAGCTCATCACTTACGCTTTTGCACCTGCTAGCTCCTAACGAGTAAACAGTACATGTTTTATAACAAGGACTTAAATGATTTAGATCACTTAAATGTACTTCTATTTAACTAGACAGTCTTTCATCACATAAACAGTCCCTGAAGTGAAATAAAATGAGTTCAACCATTCTGAATAATGAATGTGACTGGAATGTCTATGAATGTCATATAAAACTCTGGATATTAAGACTTCTAAGAATTACCATTTCCTTAGCATAGAAAGGGTAAGGGCCAAGCAGGTTGTTCATAACGATGCTAGTTTCAAGTTTAAACAGTCTGAAAATCATGTTTGAATAAATCAGGTCCTTTTAAAGAGAACTGAAGCTTTGAATGATATGTAAGTAGGCAGTTTTGTGCTAAAATATTTCTGCTTTTCTGTATATTTTCATTAAATTAGAAAGGGTGAAAGGAACAACAGTAACAAGAGAAGAGCACATGTTATAGTATGGATGGAGTAAGGAGGCCAGACACGAAAGGCAAGAGCTGCTGTGATTTTGTGTATGTGAGGTATCTGAAGTAGCAAATTCATGAAGACTAAAAAGTGCTGGGACTGAAAGGCAGGCCGTTGTGCACACTGGACAGCTGCTCTACCTGAACTACACGTCCAGGCCATTCTATTTGTTAAATTCAGCTATGTCAAAAAGATTTTAAGCTGTTTCTCAGTGCCACCATGAATATGAAAGGATCCCCACCACCGTGCCCACTCCACTAGTCAGACTGTGAGAGGGTCCTACTCAATTTACAAGGCTGGCATTGTGACACATGCCTGAAATCCAGAGCTGGGGAGGCTGAGGCAGGAGGTTGTCTCACTAGGTCACCAGCTTTAGCTACATACCTGTCTCAAAACCAACTAACAAAAGAACACAGAAAAGTAAAATCCAGGTTTCCAGGAGCTGGAGAGAAAGGACGCAGGGAGTTCATACGCAACGGTTCCTATCTGGCACGGTGAAAGTTCTGGAAATCGATGGGCGGCAGTTGCACAACACAGTGATTGCATTCAATGCCGATGCACACTCAGAGCAGAGATTCCCCAGAGGTGGTTGCCAAGGCCTGGGTTGTGATCGAGGACTCTGCCATTTGCTCTCAGCAAACAGTTTAATTAATCAAGGCTAGCCCTCTTCAGGCAGTTCTTCCCAGCCTGCCAGAGGCTGGGGCTGATTACTGTTGACAGAGCCAAATCATCAGGGTCAGAGAAGGAAACAAATATCTTAAACTTCCTCTTCCAAATTAAGGAATTATGCAAAGTAAATGCACTGTATCTAATATCAGTTTTACTAGGCATAAAGATACTCCATGTGCAAAAACCCCAGAGTTGTTTGAAATGCAAAAGGTTGGGTGGAAGACGAAAAGAAAGAGTTTTGTTCAAGCTGTCTGACTTGGAGCCCTGGTCAGAGCTGCAGTGGTCAGTTAACTCAGCTCCCCCAGCATTTGACCTTCAGCTGTTTAAGTGACCAGTGTCAAAAGATGGCTGTTTGGCATAAATATCTAACAGGTCCCTCACTGCTGTGCTGTAGATAGACCAAGTGTACCACTGCTATGCTGGGCAACTAAAGTCACTTTGGAAGAAGTCTCACTTGAGGAACTGGCTCTAGTAAATTGGCCCGTGGTCACATCTGTGGTGGCATTTTCTAGTTTATGGTCAATGTGGCATGACCCAGTCCACCAGGGGCACTGTCACCGCTGGGCAAGCGGTACTGGTGCTGATGGAAAGCAGCCCCAGCGAGCCAGTGAGCAGCACTCCTCCATGGTCTTTGCTTCCCTCGGTGATGGACGGTAAACTGTAAGCTCAGCAAACCTTTCTTTTCCAAAGTGGTTTTGCTCAGTGTTTTCTCACAGTAGCAGAAAAATGGATGAGAACAGAATTAATATCAGGAACCTGGGGAACCTAACTATGTGGTTTTGGAAAAGAGCTTTGGAAAGATTTTGGAGCTTTGATCTAGACAAGGCTATTGAGTTTTCTGTGCATAATGAGCTTTTAGAGAAGCTCAGGAGATAGGAATGTGCAGAAAGAAGGTGGGTCATTTGTGATGTTCCAGAGAAAAGGCTTTATCAGGGCTGTTCATGGAGGGTTTGCTTTATGGGAGCAGTGGACACTGGTTAGCTGGAGCTGGAAAAACGTCAGTGAGCTAATAACCTGCTGGAAAGCATTGCCTTGGGGTCAGCACACAGAAGCTGTGGTCTGCACAGGAGCCAAGACTGCACACCAAGTTGGCATCCATGCTTAGCATGTGTTTTCCACAAGGCATGCAGGGGTCAGAGGCTTAACACTGTGTGGCAGGATTGGAGTTTCCCTGAAGAGAGGTTAGGAGAGGCTGTGGATGAAGACCATGGGCATCTCCAGCTTATTGGAAATGCCAGGACCATGGATGGCTAACAAGGGCAGTAGCAACTGTGGAGTGGAGCTGACCCCAGCCTGCAAGACATGCTGTGTGTGCTACTTATGGCAAAGCCGGGGGAGCGAAGTGGCCCAAATCCTTTGGAGCCCAGAAGATTGGATGTGTGTCCTAGATGCCAGACACTGGACTATGGGAGTAATTTACATAGCTGGATATTGATTTTGCTTTGACTTTCTTGTAAGTATGCTCCAGTTTTTCCCTCTAAGAGTAAGAAAATATTTAATTTATTTTTATTTTACAGAAGGCCACTTGGGTCTTTGAAGGACTTGGGACTTTAAAAGAGATGTTGAATATTTTAAAGAGACTTTGAATTTTGTGTGACTGAATTTTTTAAAGACTGTGAAGCTTTTTAATTTATAGTTGTTTTATATTGTGTTATTAACATGAAATCCTGGGGCGACACAATGAAGCAAACATTG
>JAQHUG010000428.1:1381989-1393647 GCA_028555095.1 Dicrostonyx torquatus | reverse complement strand
GCACGGGCCCTTCTCCTCCGGTGTGCCAGTTAGTTTTGTCCACCTGACATAAAGTAGAGTCCCCTAGAAACAAAAAACCTCAAATTAGGATTGTTCGTAGGGCATTTTTTTGATTAACCACTGATATAGGAGGACCCAACCCATTTGGCCAGTGCCACCTCTGGGAAGGTGGTCCTGGATGGTATAAACAACAAGCTTGGCAAACTATAGGCAGCTAGCCAGTTAGTAAGTAGTGTTACCCCATGGTCTCTGCTTCAGTTCTTGCCCTGAGCTCCTGGCCTTGGTCTTCTCAGTGAGGACCTGAAAGTGTAAGCTAAGATCAACCCCTTAGTCTTCAGGTTGTTTTTGTTCATAGTGATTGCCATAGCAACGGAAAGTTGGCTGGAAAACTGTCCTGTATTTAGTCACACGCAGTGGTCTTCTGATTGGTGTCTGTGGATATTTGGATGCCCTAGGCTGGATGTAAGTCGACTTTGCCTTTTCTTCCAACCAACCAGTGATGGCCTTGGACTCCTGTTCCTTCTCCTTCCTCTGTTTAGAAGGTGGAGTGTGGGGGACTTGTGGAAACTCACTCCTTTGCTTAAAGGAGGCAGTCATGGCTCTTGGTGGCCTGCTTGCTCCCTGACACTGACCCTAAGGTGGTAAAAACATTTTAAAAATAACTCCTCAAGAGTAACAAATAAATCATCAGGACTTGAATCATAAACAAATTATAGTAATAATATTAATAATAACAGCAATAAACTTTCTAGAAGACAATCTCAAAGAACAAATCAAAAACCTGCAATACTTTCCAGAAAGGTCAAATAACAGGCAGCCCTTGATTTGCCCAGCTCTTTGTTCATGGGGACATAGTGAACTGGAATCACAGTTTGACTTCATATGGTTGTCATTTGCAGAGTAAATTGTTTTGTAAACAATGTCGCACCGTACAAAAAAAAATTGTCTATTTCAGTAAAGGATGGTAAATTCCCTTATCATGAAAGAAGCCAACGGAGATTGGAGGTCATGTCAAGATCATCACAAATAGACTAATGAGAACTCATAGTTACCCACTTGTCATTTCAGGTAAGCAGGCTGTTTTGCATTGATAAGATTCGTTTGGAAATGCCAAACCTCCCCTGTCTTCCTTCTGCTTTTTCATAATAGCCACCAAAATGCAGTTTGTGCTGTTCAGTCTGACTAGGCTGTAGAGTAGTACTGAACAGCCCCTAGATCTCCTAACTGGGCACCATGTTGATTTCTCACTCTTGCAAAGCTGTTTGCAGGCATAGGTGACTGGGGTCTCAGTCAGCTCTCTCCGTGAAACATCCCATGATCTAGGACAGCCATACTGAACCTCTTAGTTGACAGGTGGGTTGCAAGCTGTTTCTTAGACTGACCATTAAGAAAGAAGATGATCTTCCTCTGTTCTGGTTTACAACAAGTGGCAGGGAAGCTCAAAGTTCTCATGAGCTTATCTGCCCTGAAGGCAAGGCTGAAGCAAGCAAGCAAGCAAAGGAACAACAGGAAGGGAGGGAAGGAGGGAGGAAGATAGGAAGTGGGAGGGAGGGAGAAATGGAGGGGAGAGGGAGGAAGGGAGGGGAGAGGGAAGAAGGGGGAGGGAGGGAGAAATGGAGGGGAGAGGGAAGAAGGGAGGAATGGAGGAAGAGAGGAACCTGATTAGCAGCAGACACAGTGACTGCAGATTTCTGATCACGTTCTCAGTTTCTTCTGCCAACCCAGCACAGTTTCTGGTATTTCACTTGTCCTCTGTAAACCTCGCTTTGAAGAGCAGTCAGTGATGTCATCTTCTCTAGAGAGTACAATGGTCTGAATGTATTCTCCAAAGTCCTGTATTGAAACGTAGCTGCCAGTGTGATAGTGCTAAAATGCAGAGCCTTGAAGGCGTGATTAGGAGGAATTGCTATCATTATAAAGCAAGTCTCACCTGTCCCTTTGGCTCTCTGACCTTCTGCATGTGAGGTTCAGCAGTAAGGTGTCGTTCTGAAAGCAGAGTGTGGGCCTCACTAGGCACTGATGATGCCCATGACTTCATTTTGAGCCTCAGGTTTCGGAACCTTTAAACATACTTCTTATTATTTATAAATTATCTAGTCTTTATTATTTTTTCACAGTACCCTAAATGAACTAAAACAGAGATAAAATTCAAGGTGGAAAAGAGATGTCTTCATTCATCCGTTCATACAATTATCCATCACCCATCCATCCATCCACCCATGATCCATTCACCCACTTGGTAGTAGCTGTCCACCACCCATTATGTTTAAAGTGTTGTTCTAAGTGCTGGAAGTTCACAATAATTGAAATGTGCAGAAGAATCCTGTTTTCTTGAATGTGTATTTTAGTGGGCAAACAAACACATCCCATGCATGTATTACTGTTACAGAGTAGAATTACGTATCATAGGAAGTGCAGCCTGGGAAAGAGGCTTGGGGACCATTTTAGCTGAACTGCTTTGAGAACGTTTCGATTTTTAATAAAAGCTTTTTTTTATGTAAAGTGTTTTTGGGACGTTGAGAGATAGCTCCATGGTTTCCTTCTGTTTTCCCAGAAGACTCAGGCTTGACTCATGGTCTTGTTCCAAAGGATCCAAAACTCTTTTCTGAGTCTCCAGGCACCAGACACACACACACAGGGTTCATGTGCATACGTGCAGGCAAAACTCGTATATGTATTGAATAAAAGTAAATGAAACTTCAAAATTTTCAAGTGTTTTGCATATGAGTAGTTGGAAGGTGCCTTGGGGAGAGATAGAAGTTCTGTCCTCAAAAGATTTGCAACAGAAAAAGATGCTGGGAAATATACAAAATGAATATGTCAAATATGATTTTTCAAAGTATGTTAATTGTAACTATTAACTATGTAGCAGGCTTGTAGTACACCACGATTTAATGTCCACAAGCCAATGTGCACCTTATTTCCCCAAGCAAACACAAGCTTGGACTGAGAAAGGCTAACACCGCAAGGAAGCCACAGACCTGTGTCCCAACTCCAGTTCTCTCCAAAGCTGTGCTGTGAACATTCATTTTCATTATTTACTTGCCACTTGTATTTACTATGTCACTACAGAGCTGCCACTGAGAGCCAGTCTGCTTTGACCAAGGGAAGAGACAAAACAGGGATCGTTGGAGGAGGTGGCACTCCAGCTTCCCTTAGGTAACTGGTGGTGGTCAAGATGGTGCATTTGAAAAGCCTCCAATCAACCAGGTTTAGAGTGTGCTTGGAGAGGCCAAAAAAATTGTTTGGCTAGAATTGATGGGTAGAGAAATGAGAAAAACAAAACAAAACAAAACAAAACAACAAAACCCAAATCCAAAACTTAGGTCAGATCCCAAGTCTGAAGTGCTAGACAGAGGAGGTGGAACGTGGTTGAATCAAGCAGCCGTCATGACTGTATCTACTGAGCAGAGCAGAGTGAGGCAAGGGCCTGTCTCCTCAGAAGGCAGCTGGCCTGCTGTGTGAAAGGAAGATGGATAAGACAGTCTGCTTTGGAAGAACAAGGAGCCCTGGAAAGGGCAGAGGCAGTAAGTTGAAAACACAGAAAATGAAGGGACATTCCCAAAGAAGAGTGGACCACAGTTGTGAAAGACCGGTGGAGGAGAGTCCAGGAGGAGGGAAGGGGGAATAAGGAATAGGTCACCCTGGCGAAACTGTAGACGGTTCTTTATTCTCTTACATTTCCACTCTGTTTCTGCTTTACCGTTTATCTTTGATGCCCAGACAGGAGTCAAATGGGACTTTTACTGCAGGCTCTTTGTGAGATCCCGTGAATGCCGATGGAACAAAGCTCTTTAAATTATGACCTGAAAGGCCCGAATCACTTCGCCCAATGAAAATCTCATTAGGTACTGTTTGAAAAGCAACACACTCAAATCTGACTTTGTTTGGGTTGTATGGTTTGATCCCTTTAACATAATAGTTTCTCAGTAGAGCTGCTAGATGCAGGAGAGTTCAATAACAGGCAAGAGGTCTGCCTGCTGTGGGGGGAAGGTGTTAACCTTTCTGTTGCTAGGTGATGCTCTCCAAAGCAATCGTTCTGTCTTAAAGGACAACAATTTCTAATTCCTTTTCTTTTGAAAGCAAACACATGCTTAAGACTAACCCTAAATTCCTTTCTCTGTACCCTAGCAGAAGGGGTCCTGGTGTACTGTTTGCGATTCTTTCTGCCCCTCTGTAGCTCCCTTCAACACAGAACCTCTTAGCCTTACACATTACTTTCACCAACAAGATGGCCATTTTGGGAATGTAACTTGGTGGTGGGGTGATTGCCTCACATGTGTGGGGCCCCAGGTTCAATCCCGTGAATCACACCAGACAAAGAAACAAACAGTGGAAGAGTAGCAAATGCAGCTAAGTCTGAGACTTGGAAAATAGTTGGCACTGGGCTTCATAGTCTCTTTCTCCTTCTTGGAACCCTGATTACAACTCAGGTTGGCCTTTGAAACACGGGAGGCCAGCCAGAGCAGACAGGCTCCATTGCAATGGAAGACACTAACCAGGCTCCATTGCAGTGGAAGACACTAACCATGGGAAGGAGGCCATCTACCATGGATTGCCTAAACCACACCTGAAGGAAATCTCCAGAGATGGAAAGAATTGTAAAAGGAAGTAAATCAAATGGTGGATTTTTTAAGCCATTTAATTTAAGGGAGACTTGCTATAGAGCAGAAACTAACTGGTCTGCACCAGTGCCCTCCCCTAACTAAGATCCCATTTCTACCTGATGAGTGTCTAAAGTAAACGGGCTGTCTTTCAACTTAAACAGATCCAACACACCTTTCATAAGCTGGTGACATTTGAAAGGAATTTCATTTCATTTTCTTGACTTACCTGATCAAGAATGTACACTTTAATATTTTACCTCTTGTAGCTCACCAACCAATATCAAAACTTTTCTAATGTCAAAGTTCTACAATTAATTGATCAATATTTAATTAATTTTTAATTAATTAATTACCACAAGTGTCATAGTGATTTTTGGAAGGTTTTATTTATTTTTTCAAGAAATGTTTAATTTCATGTGCATGAGTGTTTTTCTCCATGTATTTATTGTATTACCATATTGTGCCCGGTGTCCACAGAGGTCAGAAGAGGTATCAGGTCTCTTGGAACTGCAGCTGCAGACAGCTGTGAGCTGATGTTTGGGAGCTAGGAACTAAACCTCTGAACCATTGAGCCATGTCTGCAGCTCCTCAGGTTTTCTTTTTTAATTTTTTAACATCGTGACCACAGTTTTCCCTCCCTCCTCTCCTCCCAGCCCCTCCTCATCCCACCTCTCCCCTGCATCCCCATTCATTCCTTCTCAGTTTCTATTCAAAAAAGGGGAGGCCTCCCATGGATATTGAGAAAACATGGCATATCAAGTGTAGTAAGACTAAGCACCTCTCCTTGTGTTAAGGCTGGGGAAGGCAATCCAGTATGAGGAATAGAATCCCAAAAGCCAATAAAAAAAAAGTCAGAGGCAGCCCCTGCTCCCACTATTAGGAGTCCCACAAGAAGACCAAGCTACATAACTGTCACATATTTGCAGAGAGCCTAGGTCAGTCCCATTCTGGTCCCCGGGTTGTTGGCTCAGTCTCTGTGAGTACCTAAGAACCCAGCTTAGTTGGTTCTATGGGTTTTCTTGTGATGTCCTTGACCCCTCTGGCTCCTACAATCCTTCTTCCCTCTCTTCAGCAGGATTCTCTGAGCTCTGCCTCATGTTTGGCTGTGGGCCTCTACACCTGTTTCCATCAGCTGCTGGACAAACCCTCTCTGATGACAACTGGGCTAGGCACCAATCTATGAGTATAGCGGAATTTCATTAGGTATGACATATTTTTACTCCTGTTGTGTTTGATTTTATCCCTGGTCTCTGGGACATCCAGAGTCTTGGTCCTGGCCCTCCAGGTATTATACTTTTAATCTTAATATTTATATGATGAGGGTCCTTAATAACATAAATGTTTTGATTTTATATTTCACATTTCCAAAAATTAGTGAAGTGTTCATCGCTGTGTTAGCAGTGATAAGAAGTGGGGTAAGAAATGGAAGGTTCTCGATTCTAATGGCTGTTAGAATGGTAACTTCCCACAGCTCTAGTGCTTCCCTTTGTTTCCAACACCTAGAGCCTACATGTTAGGTTCTCAATAACTCTGTGCATAATGTCTCCGTTAAATTGTAGGCCCTTTTAAGGTATGGTAAATTGATTTTTCAGTTTTTCTATCCTTTGTCAAATGGGTCGCTGCCTTCATTCTTACTTATACTCCCTGCCTGATTACTAAAGCTAGAAAATATTCAAATAGCTTCTTTTTAGAAGTAATATAGTAATTTCCCTTAAGTCAAGAAAATCAACTATTTCAAAAGAGCTCTAGATGGACACTGCTCATATTATCTCTATTTATATTCCCTTTAATCTAGCGAGGAAGTGAGCCCGCCAGGACCTGTAATAACTGATAAGACCACTCATTATGCAGTCTGAAGGCACAGTTCCCCATGGCGGTGGTGAGCACAGAGGGCTGCCGGGGGCTAAGTGCCAACTGGGTGCTCGTGTGCACTGCTATATTAAGGAAAGGGATTGAGGAAAATGCAAATGTTGAGCTGTGGTTTAATCAGAAATTATTTTTACAAGGACTGTTGGGATTTGTCAGATGGCTGCTTTAAAACTGAATTCTTAGGATAACCTGAACATTTATATTCCTCAAGGTTTCTATAAGAAACCTTCTCTATATTAAGGTGTGTTTCCTTCTTAATTTTTCTATAGAGAAAACCATTGTCTTCTATTGCTGTAAAAGGAAAAATAGGAAAGAAGAAGAGGGGGAGATGAGAAAGGGGAGAGAGAGAGAGCGAGAGCGAGAGCAGAGCGAGAGAGAGAGAGAGAGAGAGAGAGAGAGAGAGAGAGAGAGAGAGAGACTGATGATGTTTCTTACCCAGTTCAAACTAAATGAAGCCAGGCCTTGACATCTGAAATTGGGATTTACTGATGTTCCCTTCATCTGACTTGAGAATTGCCTTGAAGTACTGTGGATTCTCTGACTAATACAGTAGCTTCTTCCCAGCAAATGGGTAAAGAAGCTGGAATTTGTTTTGGTTTTGCTTTGATCTTGTTTGTTCTATTTTTTCGGAAAAAATCTTTTGTTTTTAGACTATGTGGTACAAGGAGGCTTTGTGGGTGTGCATGGTGCTCAGGACTGGAAGGAGGAAGCACTGTTGGGCAGCACATCCGTCTGTTGTGCTTACAGAGGAGTCATCTAGAAGCGCTGTGGAAATCAATGGATCTCCTTATCCGATTAGCAGCTTGGTTGCCTGTCTGCCGGTCTGGTCTATACAAGATAATGGATTTGAATTTAGCATCTCTGAGCACAGTGGCTTCAAGGAGACAAGCCCCTTCCCCTGTAAGTTTGCAGTGAGATCGTCTGAATGTTTGCTCAGGTCCTAATTACAGCAGTAATGGAGCATCCTTCACAATGCACTGCGGGCAGGAGCCTAATCAATTCATCTGAAGTCCACCTACTGTGCAAGAGAGACGCATACCCATCAAGCCTGAAGGAGATGTGGGCCTGCAGAATGTGCTCTATCAATGCCGTTTTAACATCTCATATCAGTGTCTCTTGGAGCACTTTGTAAACATTAACTCTCATGTACTCTTGGGAAAGTTGATAATAGCATATTGTTTGGCAGGCGAATAACCACAGCCTTGGATCACACCAGTAAGGCTACTCTCCAGAGGCTGAGGGCTCAGGAGCTTTGGCTGATGGAGGCCAAAGCAGGATTAAGCAGTATTTTTTGGGCAAAAGAAATGTGGCAAGCAGTGTTTCAGATACACAGATTTGATTCTCGTCAGAGCAAGAGGCAACCCCCAGACTCAGTGCCTCTATGGTGCGCTAGGGTTCAGTGACTTAGGGCTTAGCAGGCACAGGTTGAGCCTTTGATCACCAGGACCACATGAACCAGGGGTGGTGGCAAAAATCTGAAGTCTCGGCTCTCGGGAGACTTCAGGATGAGAAAGTCAAGGCAATATTATGCTACATACCAAATTAGAGGCCAGCATAGGACACACGGGACCCTTGTCTTCAGAGGGGGAGGATGGGGAGTCCTTTATCCCGAGGTTCCAAGGACTCTGAAGATAGGTAATTTGTTTTAGGGGTTCTGTTCGGCTCTTTGAGCCCTGAACTGTGGCTCCCAGTGCATTGTAGGACATTAGTAACACTTCTTGCTGCTGTGACAAAATCCCAGACAAAAGCAGCTCAGGGAGGAAGGGTTTGGTTTGACTCAGGGCTTGAGGGTCCAGCCCCCATGGCAGGGGAGGCATGGCAACAGGAATAGGAGGTGGCGGGTCACGTGGCATCCTCAGTCAGGAAGCAGAGAGAAATGGGTGCTGGTGCTGAACTCGTCCCTTTTCACAGCCTGGGATCCGGGCCATGGGATGGTGGCATTCACAGTTGGATTTGATCCTCAATTCCCCATCTACAAACTCCCCTACCGCTTTGTCTTCTAGATGATCCCAGACCTTATTAATTTCACAGTCCATATCAACTATCACATACAACCAAGACTGGGTTAGTCGGTCTGGGATTGGATTCTACCTGTGTAACTTTGATCTAGTGACCTTATTCTGCTCTAACTTCTCCGGGCTGTGGCATCTTCATGTCCCCGGATGAAGTGCATGGTGCTACTGGCTATACGGGACTACTGCAATAAATAAAGCAAAGGCAGGTTAGTTCCTTACCAAGAGACTGTACTTCACACATGATACTTGCTGCCTAAGACAGTCCAGGCAAATAGATCTAACTAAGTGTTATTACAATGAAGTTAAACTTTCTTTTCTCTCGGCGTGAGACTAGAGCAGAGAGGCCACCACCCCTAAGCCCACTATACAATCCAGGAAAGATGGCATGAAGGGCCAGAGAAGCAGGTCAGGCTACGAGCTTGAGGTGGACAAGATCGGTTAGGCTGCCTTTCAGTCTGTGAGGAGTTTTTACTGGCCTGTCTTTCAGCTACTATCTCTGCCCCATCTAAGGATGAACCATTCTATTTGTTTCTGGGTGTTTCTATAAGAAAGAAACACAAACAGTGGCTTCAAGCAACAATAACTTGTTTCATTTTAGAAAGTCAAAAGTCTAGAAACAAAGTTTTGTCTGAGTTCTGTGGAAGAGCTTCTCTGTAAACTTCTGGAAGTTTCTGGGATCCATTGGTTACCCTGGTTGTGGGTAGCGGAATCAGATCCCTCTTTCCCGTTCTTTTCCACATGGCCTTCTCTGTGTGGTGGCTCCCGGCTTCGCTCTGATGTGGTCATTAGATTCAGATGGCCTCTACACAAGCGTGACCTCGATTTGCATGCACCTGCAAAAGCTTTCTTTCTGAGATCATATTCATACTGCACAGAAGTCAAGACTCAGTCATATTTGTGTGTTTGTTGGGGGGATAGTTCGACCTATAACATCCTTGGAAAGGTATCAGTCACAGTAGAGGCAATCCTGTGCCATCTTCTCTCTAAACAAGATGAAAAAGATGGTTCTGGTAAATGGGCTGCTGGAACCCCTGACTTATCATCAAAGTGCTCATGACATTTGTGTCTGCCTCTAACTGGCACCTACCCCCCTCAACAACCTCACAGAAAACTCCAACTGATTGTATCCTTGCCTCAGGACCTGGAGGCTTTAAAATGGTATGCCTTATCACTCAGCCTCAGATGCTGCTTCTGAGGTAACATCATATTTGCCATATTAAATGTGTGCTTGCAATAGGCACAATTCAATTGCTTCAAAAGCAGATTTCCAAGAATATATTTAATATCAAGGTTTCTACATCACCCCAAACATCTCTTTATTACCAATGAATGTCAATCCATTTGAATGTGAAATCTCTTTTTCCCAGCACACAAACCATACCATCACTTAAGCGTTTTTTTCTTCATAGGCTGCTGAGCTTATCAGTTGTTTCCCAGAGGAAAAAGGCGTTATAAAGCTTCTGTTGAGAGATACCGGCTCAACTGGTATTCTAACGTGCCCGGAAAGGTACAAGGAGCAAGAATGCAGCTGATGGGAAGTGGATAGGTGCAAGAGGACAAAGTGAAAGTCGCCGTGTGCACTTCTAGATATGGGCATTTAAGGTGTTTTCGCCATTTCAATCAATGGCACAGTGGATGAAGAGTTTGCACATTTGATGGAGATGAGTGAAAATACACTAAAGTTTGAACAAGCATCATTTGAGGTGAATATTGTCTTACGAGTGGAGGTGTCCAGGAAGCCGATTGTTTACGGGTACTCCAGATACATCACTCAGACACAGTCTAGTTAATTGAAGTCTTCCCTCCAGCTGGCTGGGACTACACGTAGGTGTTCAAGATGTGTGTTTACGATAAGGGGTTTTTAAAGACAAAAATCACATCCTGGTACCTCTCTCAGTAGCTGTAGAGTGGTTTTCTGCAAACAAGTGATTTCACAAAAGCTAAGGAGCATCTTGACTTCAGGTTTCTAGAACAGAAATGGGTAATTTTCCATGAGATTCTACATCAAAAAGGTGAAATTCTAATTACACCTAAAGTGGCAAGAATACAAGGTGAAGGAACTTCTACACTCTCCTGCCCTGTCTCACAGTGTCTCTGTTCTGGAGTGATATCTGTCTTGTAGATACTGGCTTAGGCCGAAACGTAAAATGTACAGAGTAAGAATAAACTTCAACCTTGGATTGAGCTGGGGTCATTTATGCACAGAGGCTGAGAAGTCTGTGATTTGGACGGAGAGCAGCAAGCAGGGAAGATACAGGGTCGCCAAGGAAGTGGAGTCAGACCTGGTGCTGGTGTGATGAGGGACATAAACAGTTAATTAGTTCAGAAGGGAGAATCAGGATTGCAGGTGGACAAGGAGCAAAAGGCTTTTAGCAGCAAAGCATGTTTAGTCAGAGAAGACTCAAGTTCAGTATACGAGCACAATGGCTCCTCCTCTCTGAGACTGCAAACTGTCTTATTTTTGTGCCCACAGAACAGTGCAGCTCTAAGTCGTCATCTGAGAGGCTTCTCTCCGCAGTGGATGGTAGTCATTACAGAAACCATAACTGCTCAAAGTGCAGACAGTGAGTTGTGCTCAGCTACAAATGGGACATCAATTTCACACTCTCTTTCCTCAAGACTCACAGAACATTTTGGAAAGATTATGAGAGCCAGAAGTCAGGAAGAATGCTGAGAAACACTGTTTTCTGGACATAACAGACTACTGCATTTATGAACTCATATCAGTTGCAGCAGCCGATATAAGGCCTGTGCAAGATCAAGGTAACCCACAATCCAGCACGCATGGGGGAGGCTCATGTGGCCCCAGCCTTAGCTGAGGAGCTATTGACAGTTGACAGATGCTCATGTATGCAGGAAGGGATGTGGTCCCTGTAGGGTGCCATTCTCTAGTTAGTCTCATCCCCAAGGTCTTCCCAGTTTTCTTTCATGCATGGAAGTTGCTGTTCCCTTCAGAAAACATACTTATGTTTTTCTGATTCCATTCACACTGCTCTTTCTCTTTGAATAGCATCACGGTGCCTTACCCCTAACAAATCCTGACCGTTTTAGATGCCCAACTCAAGTATCATCTGACTTCTCTCTCTGTCTCTGTCCCTCCCTCTCTCTCTCTCTCTCTCTCTCTCTCTCCCTCCCTCTCTCTGTTTCTCTCTCTCTCTCTCTCTCTG
>JAQHUG010000428.1:1327497-1342583 GCA_028555095.1 Dicrostonyx torquatus | reverse complement strand
AAGGGAAAAAACAGCCATTTTCTTCACCAAAATATTGCAAGGATCATCTTTAGGCAACCTACTAATATAACACACTAATAACCTCTGTAACTTCTTGAGCAAACCCCCACAGTTCATTAAGTCAAATTGAACACCACTGTCGTCCATGCTCCTACTAGTATAGCCCATTGGGCAGTGCTTAAAGCTTTCCACTGCTTTCCAAACCCAAAGTACCAAAGTCCAACTTCCTCTAAACAAAGACATGGACCAGCCTATCACAACAGTATTCCAATCCCAGATACCAACCTCTGTCTTAGGGTTTTTATTGCTGTGAAGAGACACCATGACCATGGCAACGCCTATAAAGAAAACATTTAACTGGGGTGGTTCACTTACAGTTTTAGAGGTTCAGTCCATTATCATCATGAAGGGGAACATGGTGGCATTCGGGCAGATGTGCTGGAGCTGAGAGTGCTACGTCTTGCAGGCAACAGAAAGTAATTTGTGACACTGGGAGGTGTTATGAGCATAGGAAACCTCAAAGTCCACCCACACAGTGGCACATTTTTTACAAGGTCCTATCCGCTCCAAATAGCCACATCTCCTAATAGTGCCACTACCTATGAGAAAATGGGGACCAATTACATCCACACTACCACAGCTAGTCTTCCCAAAACTCTGAATACTGAGCTGGGAAGACTGAGTTCTAAGTCAGCCTGAGCTACACAGTGCATTCGAGGTTAGCCTGGGGCACATATCAAGATTCTGCCTCAAAAAGCTAAACAAACGAATACAAATAACACGAACAAACAATAAACACATATACCTGGATTTTATTGCTGTCTTTGCCTGACATTTTATATGCAATATCTCCAGCTTTTCCCTGACAGTGCCTGTAAAATTTGTGAGTCTCAAATGACTTTGTGATTGGCAGGGATGAGGCCTGGGAGTACAGGGCAGGTTGGGAACAAATATCTGTTTCCACTTTCCCCTACAACTTTCTTGAGGGGCTTGTTTCTATGAGAAGGAGATAGGACCGTAATCTTCTTAGGAGCATGGAGTGGCCTTAGTTATATGTTCTCCATGTGTGCAGAGGCTTTTGTCCTTAGAAGCCAGCGCCTGGAACAGAATTTCCTGAGCACCTTCTGCCATCAGATTCTACCAAGTCTCAAAGGAGAGTAACCATTTTTCTTTCTCCTCTCCAGAAAACAGATGAGAAACAAAAACTATGGTTTGCAGCACACATGTAGTGAACTATCAACAGTCCAATGTTGGATCTTATCATTCTTTATCCCCGGTTTTCAGAAACAGCCAATCTCTGAGAACTCCATGTCCAGGACAGGGAGCAAATAAGACAGCAAACTTCCTCAGCTGCAGGGTACACCCTTATACTCTTGTCTACAGATAAACAAGCAAACAAAGCTTGTTAACTTACACAATTCCTAGAAAACCTTGAAGCCTCCAGGAAAAAATTTCTTATTTAAATGAATTATAACACAATCAAAGCCTTTAAGCAATTCATATCTTCCCAGGGTCTGGCTTGCTTCTCCTTTGTCATGTTTTCTTTAAGAGTTATGTGAAGTCTTTAATAGCACAACATTATAAAATGTACTCCTCAGTAAGCTCTAGGAATCATTTATTCATGTAGCCATTCAGTCAATAACCATTTACTGAATCCCAGTTATGTGCTGCCCATATGTTAAAGGGATGGGAGTTAGGTTGTCAGTGGTTCCAAGGCTCAGTTTCCTGCGGTAGAGTGTTTCAGCACAGAATGTTGCATTCACACATAACATGGGGAAGAGGACGTCACTGTTGGTGCTAGCTGATGGGAAAGCTAAGGCTGGGCGAGATCCATGGCTGTTTTTGAGTCCAGAGACTTAACTATGAGGCTCAATATTATTTCTAAGTCTTCAGCTATAGTTTTACCTTACATGAACTTTAGTTACTAGGTTTTAATGAAATTGATCACCAAACAGAGAAATAGGAATCAGATCACTGACATTTGTAGATTTGAGTCTCTTGGCTTGAATTACTTGCTACACCATTTTTTGGCTACAGTTCATGATTAGTGAGCAACCTGGAAGGAGCTTGACCAAGAAATCCATTTTTATCAGCCATGATCTGAATCTCTTGCCCTAAGTGGTTGGGACTAGGGAACTGGTGTCTGCCATTTCCAGGGATTTGTCAGGTACCTGCTTGTTTGTGTCACTCCTTTATTCCTTTTGCAAGGAATTTGTGACACTGGCCTCTTTATTATTAATAGTGTTTCTGAAAATTAAATTTCCCAGAGAAACTCTTGAGTTGTCCATTGTCAGTGCAAATACATTGACGTGGAAAATGTTCAGTACATTTTGGGATTTTGCAGATAGAGTGCCACTTCTAGTAGGTCGAGTCTCCTGGGCCACTTGGATCTGTGCAGTCTCCTTTACCATCTTGTCTTGTGCTAGGATGGTGGGCATAGCTGTAATTGGTCTGAATGTGGGTGGAAACTGGAATGGTTTTGCCTGGGTGAGCATGACCTTCAAGGAAATCCTTTAGGACCCTGCAGATTCCATAGCTCCCAGTGCTGACTTCTCATACAGAGCAGTGGGTGTGTGGGGAACCGATCATTTTACCTGGCTTGGGAGAGTAACGATGGTTTTAGGAATCACCTATGTAGCATGTGATTCATATGGTGAACAAGTCTTCCCTGGTCAGTCCTCTGTTCTGTTTATGACCATGGAGCTACAAGCCAGAACCTATGGCTTCATCAAACATCCCATGCCCTTAGCTGTCAATATACCTCATTTGGAAGAATCTCTTGGGGATGAAACACCCTTGATACTGAACTTCAAAGATCTTTTTATTTGGAATGGGTGTTCACAGCATAAAACACCCACATATCAGTTAAGGGTTATTTTAATAGAGTAAAGAAAAAAATGAATCATTTGGAAGATGGCAACTCCAGACTTGCAAAGCTGAGAGTATGGTATGGGTTTGGAGCAGTGGGGCACCAGCTCAGCAGCCAACACAGCCATCATCTGCAATAGCAGCTGGATGAGAGGTATTCCAGGCCCGTGTGACTCAACAGCACCATATGCTTTGCCAAAAAGGAAATGTGAAAAAAGAATCTAATTTTCATCATTAGTCACCAATGACTTTAAATATTAGGTTGAGACACCGTGGAAATAGTTCATTACTAACCACATGCTGGTAGCCTTGTGACTGGAGTTGCCTTTAAACAATTTATGTCATGACCCTTGTTGCTTACAGTAAATATGACATTTGATTTACTTACAAAAAAAATTTACTCTGCTATCCTTTCAAATTGTACATAAAAATACTCTGAGAAATGTTTCCAGAAGTCACGAACAAGTCTGAGCCATTGTGTGCTGTGAATGACAGGTTGAATAACTTCTGTCTGGTTTTTCTTTGCCCAAGCAGAGCTGACCAGAAAACAAGACCCATCTTGGTTTTGTGTGGCATCAGTCTCTTGCTCAGCATATTCTAGAGTTATGAGGCCAGAGTCTATCAACAGTTCTTCAAGCGCTATGGAAATGCTGCTTCTGCAGATCTGAACATTTAGATATTAATCAAAGCTTTGCTGCAACTCCGTGGATATGCATAATGAGATTTCTTAACTGTCAATCATTGTTATTCTGACGGCTGTAATGAGATTCTGGTTTAATGTGCATTTGTCAATGACCTGGGGCCCACAGCAGGTGTTGTCCTCTTTAAAAGTTGGCTTGCACACTGTCAACCCATTTCTTTCCATCTGGAAGCTTACAAAGGGGTCTCCCATAGTGGGGCCTTGGGGACTAGGACAGGTGAGGTGCTAATACCTTCCCCTTGCTACCTCTATCTGTTATTCACAGCGAGTGACGAGTTCCACCTCTCAGTAATCTAATAGTGTGACCACAGAATAAAGGACAGTCCCAAAAGGAAATGCAAGGTGCTGGAATCCAGAAGTTTTATTTCAATTCCAGCAAAAAATTCTCTAATGAGACAAACTAACTTATTCTTGGCAACAAGACACATTTCCTACCACACAGTTGAGACAATGAAATAGCATTTAGACCAGTTTTTCTCCCTGGAAGACTTGAAGACAACAACAACCCTAACAAAAAGCCTCTTTCAGTTTCTGATAATTATGCAGCATGTGAAATCATATCCCGTCATCCTCCAAAGCCCCGTAGGCAAGAAGAGCAGGCAGGGAGTGTTCAGGAATCACAGCACCACTAGTTCCCATGAGCAACAGCAGAGTCGTAGGAAGCAGGAAGCCCACCAGCCCTTCAAGGTAGGGAAGATGGCTCTCACACAGTGTCATTCTGGACCAAATACGACATGCCAGTCTGTTGCTGGAAATTTGGCCTCCACTCTTCCTTTAATCGGGGGCATCTCTGTATTTATGAGACTTGGAAACGTTGTCTCAGTCCCATCCCCTCAAGGTGAAGCCAGCATTGTCTCCAGCTTTTAGTGCTCTGTACAGTAAGTAACCTTTGTAATAAAAGATGCCACCCTGGGACTCTGAGGAAAGGAAATTAAAAACAAAAATGTATGATTTTTTTCAAGGCTTTTAGGACTAAATTGCTTCCTGTGTTCCCATGTTGCTTGTCGCTCTTACTGAAGACCTCATCCATGCTTCCTTGGAGGAAAGTGAGACAAAGGAACGCTCACTGAATTGGAAATAGCTGAGCTTTTAGGCATCTTCAGCCACGACTTAGCAAAAAGGCCTCATGGAACTCAGCAGCATGAGGAGGTGGGGAGGTCCACGTGGGAGGGCCACTGCAAGCTTCCTAAATGAGCAAAGTCTCTCTCCCTCCCTCCTTCCAATTCCTTTAAGTCTGGGAGAAAAATGACTCATTCGCTCTGAAGCCCCCACTTGGCTGTGGGCTCTTTCATCTTCTTGATTTTCTCAGGAAACATTCACAGCCCTATCCCAACACAGAGTGAAACCATTTACTGCACTTTGTCAGCCCTTCAGGACAAGCTCCATGCACCCTTTCCCCTTGAACTGTCAAGAGATGGTTGAGTCAGGAAAATTGCAGACTGGCATGAAGCTCAAATCGACACTTCTCTTTAGCTGTGTGGATATAGGGAGGACATCTGCACTCAGGCATATTGGCAAAGGGACAGTGTGAATGGAGCTGGCATGAGCCAGGAAGACTGGAGTGAGGGTGAAGGGACACCAGCCCTCTAGAACACGAGGCTCTGGAAGGCCTTGTCCTTCTCCCCTGTTCCCTCTGCCTTGCTAAAACTCCTTAGATTTCATTCCTAAAACTAGCCACCAAGATCTCTTTCCTTATTTGGCCACTTCCTCGTTCCGAGACTAAATCCAGGGATCAGAAAAGTCCCCTTTGTGTTAATTAAACATGCCCAGTTAAACACCTCATCCTAACACAGGTTTCCCTCTTTGTGCCCTGCCTGTTTCCTCTCTATCCAGAGGAGTCCTTTGTCCCTCTGGGACAAATACCCCTGCCCTCTTCCCTTGTCCTCTTCCCCTTTCCCCTCATCCTCTATGTCCTCTACCACTGCATCTTAGCCCATTCTAACACAGACCTCCCAGTTCTCGTCTTAAGAGTGACACCTACAAGGTCATTTGCTGCTGTGTTTCTGCCAGAGTCAGAAAAACACTTTAACTTTTCTCCCCTGCTTAGTAAAGGATCTCTCTGTGAAAACAGGTGTTTGTGCCTGATCTGGGGTCGGGAAGGGAGCCCCTGCTGTGTGGGAGTCCCCTTCAGAGGGTCCCTCCTCAGAGGCCACATGTCTTGGGATTGGTCAGGAGGCGCTCAGTCACTCCCTTGACTGTCCCTTTCTGCTCTCACACTTGAGGAGCTGTGGTTAACCCTCTGGGCTGTGTTGCAGGTACAGCTGTCTCTGTTTTCCTCACTGGCTTCAGGGCACCATATCATCCTGATGCTAAAATGTGTAGTTCAGACTGATGCCCAGCTCTGCGTCCAGCACAGGTACAGTCGTAGGGAACTCCCTGGAACTCTGAAAACACATTCTGTACGGCTAGGGCCCTTAGGTAGCTCTTATTTGTCCTCATGTATGGAAAGTCCAGACATAGTGTGATTATCGTTGCGCCTGTTACCTTGGCTTTAATGGGCTGAACATGAAGTCTTTCAGGTCCTAAGCTCTCCTTTGTTTTTATGTTTGGTACTTGCCAGTGCCAGTGAGTTCCACTCATTCATTGTCCATAGGAAAAAGCACGGTAAGTACAAGGAATGGCATGGGCAGGAAAGTGGCAGCTATGTCAGATCATTAGAGCATCATGTAATCACGGGCCTCCTTACCCACATGGTGGATTACGATGCTCTCCTCCAGAGCCAGGTGTGGGATACCTATGTGCTGTTCTTCAGGTATCCTCCTACAAGCTCTGCTTCTCTAGAGGAACAGAACCAAGGGCCCCCTCTCCTCTCTCTCTCAGATGCTGTGAATCCAGTGCTTGGCCCTTGAGGTTAGTCCCAGAATGGCTGTCTATCACTCCTCAAGGCTGCATGCCTTAGTAGGTCCAATCTGGTGTCAGGAGTCTGGAAAATTCCTGAAGAGCAGGATGAACACTCAGAAATGCCGATTCTATTATCAGTGAAGGAAGGAACTGGCAACAGTAACAACAGTGTAAATCAACTTGTTGGCAAGAGAGAGGCCAAGCTAGCAAAAGGCAGGAACTTCCTTCTGAAATACCACCTTCTAATCAATCTGGGCTCCTACCTGCAGGTACCAGCACAATGAGGGTGAACCTTCCTTCATTAATCAGGACAGTTCTCAGGTGACTCTAATTTGTGGTAAGGTGACATTAGACCCACCATATCACAGGCTATGCCTCTGCTCTTGGCTGCATACTAGATCTGTCTAACAAACCCTGCCACTGAAGACACCACAGACTGGATTCAGAACACGGGGAAATCAAGAAGAAACTGATCTGGAAGCTTCCTTCCCGTTGAATGGAGCTCCTGGTGCTATGTGGGCTGCTGGGGGAGCCACATTACTGACCTGCCAGGCAAAATTTGCCCACTGGTACGAGGGTGTCATGACAGTTTGGGGGAGAGCCAGCTTCTTTATGACCAGCTTTCTGGGAAGAAATACTCTCTTGACACTGACACGGTAAACCTGGTTGAAAACCTGTGACAGCAGAGATCATAGGCCTTGGTGGAGAATCTGTTTTGTTAAATGGGTATGTGGCTGAACTGTCTTCTAAATATTTACATTCATGCCCACGGATTAGTGCTGTTTTCAGCCTTGGTCAGGGAAGCTGCTCTTTGCAGCAGGCAATGGTTAGTCTAGAGACATGCCTGGTCAGGGTGTTATGATATGTAATTGTGGAGTCCTTACCCTTTGTAGGACATCTTTTCATCTCCAGCAAGTTGCAGGGACTGCCACAGAGGAGGGCAGATGGCTGGAAGTGCTGTCTTCTGCATGTGGTATGTCATTGCTGTCACAGACACACAGAAGCTCTGGATACTTGCACAAGATGCCCCTCCTCCACATACACACCAATACATACAAGGGAGGCTGGTTGGAAAGGAAAGGGGAGTCAGCAGGAAAGTGAGGGATGTGAGGGAGGATGATCAGGGATATAATTACAATATAGTGTATGTCTCTGAATTGCCATTTTTTTAAAAAAAAAAAATTGAAAAACAGCACCATGGGCCTCTTGACTCAGTGTGAAGCTGGCTTCCAGCGCTTGCAGCCCAGGCATAGGACAGTTTGTCTGTAGACAAGAGGCCAGCTATGTGTTCTGTATAAACAAAGGTGTTTATGGGGAGGAAGGCAGAAAATAGAGTGCTCATGCCAACTGGCAGCTGGACAATAGGTGCGAGGAAAGACGGGAGTCTGGTTGTGTAGGTGAGGGATGAGAGGATGGGGAATGAGACAGAAACAAAAGCAATGGACAAGCAGGGCAGGGAAGGCTCCTGCTGGCGAGCATAAGGCTGACTGGAGAGCTATGTTCACCAGGCCAGAGGAGCTGTGGGGATTTGTACACACAGGGTTCACTTAGCTTATTCTGTGGTTAGACAGGAAATTGAGGGCAGGACAGAATATTGGGCAAAGTCTTTGCCAGCTGTAAGATTCAGAAGCAGGACTGAGAGAGGGGAAGACAGTAAACAGAAGAAGGAAAGTACATTTGTATACTACTCAAACTAGAAGTGAGGCAACTGACTCCAGGGAGGTTACAGGCCATCCATGATCCTTGTCAGAAACCACATGGAAACCTTCCTTTCTTATCCAAGTGTTATGGGTGAGATAGTTCCTCATGTGTTGTAATTAAGAGGGGAGCAGCAGGCTGTGTCCCGCCCGGCTCCTGGCCACACGTCTGCATGGCTATACCCGGAATACACAAATTACACACAAACTGGATTCATTTAACTTACTGCCTGGCCCATTATCACTAGCCTCTTCTTGGCTAACTCTCACATCTTATTTCAACCCATTCTTTATAGTCTGTAAGTCACCACGAGGTAGTGGGCTTACTGGGAAGATTCAGCATGTCTGACCCTGGCGGCTTCATGGTGGCTCACTCCCTGACTCGGTCTTCTTCCCAGCATCCTGTTCTCTTTTCCCTGCCTATCTAAGTCCTGGCCTATCAAATGGCCAAGGCAGCTTCTTTATTAACCAGTGAAAGTAATACAAAATACAGGAGAACACTCCCATATCACTCATGAGAGCAGCTCCGGACCCACCCTGTGGCCCTTGAGGACCTGTCTTTAGAAATGGGGTCTTTGCAGAATTGCGTCATCAGGGCACTCAGATGCTGGCTGTGGTGCTAAGAGTGCCATGGGTTAGAAGTGCCAAGGCCAGATCAGCATGTGACAGACCAAAGGGACTCTGAGATCAGCATGTGACCAGACCAAAGGGACTCTGAAGAAGGATGGAAAAGAGTCAGGGGAAGCAGGAGCTGTCAGAGAGAAGGGCAGAGGGGTGTGCACTCCATGTGGCTGCAGCCCTGAGCTCATCAGCCACTTCTCATACAACTGCTTTCTTACCCTATGCAAACCACTTGGTATCCTCCATGAGAGGGCTGGTATATGGCAAGGAGGTGTCACTTGCTGTGTAAGAAAGTGGAAAAAGGGCATAGAAAGAACTGTTACCCTAGCTCGGGTAGGAGCCTGGGGAATTCCCCCTTCTTTGATTATATCTGCCACCATGTGCAAAGATGAGATCATTCCATGCGTGGCACATTAGAATTGCTTTGGGCATACCTGCTAGTTCCTCTATAGGACTGGTACCTATTACCCTTGCACACACAGACTCCTGGAGGGGGGTGCCATGGATACAGCCTGAAACTCCATATCTGGCTCAAAACCAATGGAAATGTCATTCAGTGGCTGCTCCTGTGTCTGCCACATCCAACAAAGGAAAAGTCTTCGCTCCACGTAGGCATTTGCCCCTTGAGAGGAGAATGAGCAAAAAGCATCATCATTTACCAAGTATCTGACCTTAGGAGTGTATCTTGTGTTCTCCAAATCCAGCTGGAATGTAAAGCAGGATACTCACTGGCCCCAAACAATGTCTTAATAGTCACTTTGCCCATCAGTGTTTAAAAACGAAGGCTGGAGAGATGAGTTTGGATTCCCGGCATGTGTATAAAAAGTTGGGCATGGTGGCACTTTCCTATAATCCCAGTGTGAAGGAGGTCGAGATAGCTGGACCCTAGAGGCTCTTAGGCAGGCAGTCTATCCAATCAATGAGTCCTAGGTTCAGTGAATGACCCTACTACAAAAAAGTAGGATGGAGAACACTTGAGGATAGCTCTTGATGTCAACTGTCGGTCTCCACATACACATGTAACCACACGCACATGTACACACACATACACACAGACATACCCGAGGCAACTTACAGAAGAAAGAGTTTACTTGAGCTACGGTTCTTGAGGGATAGAGTCTGTCATGGTGGGGACAGAGGAGCAGCAAGGCGAGAGCTCATTGTCCGGCAAGTACAGAGCAGAGAGGGAAGTGCAACTGGCCAAAGCCTGCCTCTACTGACACATTTCCTCCATCCAGACACACCCCAATCTTCCCCAAATCACACCAGCAGCAGGGACCAAGTATTGGAGACGATGGTGACTTCTCATTCAAGCCACTCCCTGCCTGCTGCTGCCACCCTCCCCCACCTCAACCCCTTCACAGAGAGAATTGTGTGGGGTTGAAAGGCTTGTTCTGTTTTCATCTGACAGCTGTTTTCCATATCACCCGGTGTTGACAGTAGTCTCTAGAATTTTTTGGCTAAGACCTAAGAAGGTGAAACCGAAGCTGTCCTTTAAGTCATTTGCACAGTGGCCTGGGCTTGGTGCTCTGTGTGGAATTGTCATTGAGGTTCACTGGCTGAGAGGGCAAACAGCACTGCTGCTAAGAGCATGGAGCCCAGACTGGCCGTGCAGCTCACGCTTCCCTGAGCTTTGGCACCTGCGCAGGCCTCCCTCTGCCTGATTCCTCATCTGTAATATTAGACTATTAACCCCCTGACTCTCCCAGGTCATCGGGAAGGTTAAATGGACTGGCGATGCCAACCTCACAGAGCTGTATAGGGAACACTGCCAGTTCATGCTTATGAGTGCCCATGGCTTCCTGCTTTCAAAGCCACCATCAGCAAGGAGCAGGCCCTTTCCCCATTGACAGTGACTTGGGCTTCACTCCCCTCCCTCCACACCTGCGAAACTTCTAGCATTCTTTTTGTAGTTGTTTGCAATTTTTTTTTTGTTCTTCCTCCTAATTCTCCCTGTTTCATTGAAGATGTACTAAGAACTCAGGGACTAACAATTCTTTTAAGTAAATTTGGCAAAAGCGCATCTTTTTACCCACCCCAGAGGAGAAGCACAATTCTCTATTTTCGGTGCGATTCCTGGGCATCTTTGGAATTGTGCCTTTGAAGGAGCTGTGCTGAGGATTCATGACGGTCGGGTCCTGATGAGCTCATGCTGGTCACTCCACAGAAGGATTTGCTCCTCTAAATGGTGTGTCAGCCTGGACTAGCGATGGAGAGGCTGAAACTTTCCTTACCCCCCCCCAGGGACCATAATAAAGCAAACACTACTGCTTTTCAACTCTCTCCTCTTGTATGAATGAGGAGGAGATGGTCCAGAGATCTGACTTCACACAGAACTTTCACCAACATGACTGGTTTGTGGCTCTTGTTCTAGAACCAATTAGTTGGACAGGGAATTTTGTCCTGGCCAATTCTTTTTTAAAAAACTTAAAGCTATGTTTATTAAATGCGAGTGTGAGTGTGTGTTTGTACATGTGTGGTATATGTATGTGGTGTGTGTGTATGTGGTGTATATATGTGGTATGAGTGTGTGTGTATATGTATACGTGTGTGGTGTGTGTGTATGTGTGAGTATGAGTGTTTGTATGTGTGTGGTGTGAGTGTGTGTGTGCATGTGTGGTGTGAGTGTGTGTGAGTGTGTGTGTGAGTATGAGTGTGTGTATGTGTGTATGTATGTGTGTGTGAGAGTATGAGTGTGTGTGTGTAATTTAAAGAAGAACTTGAGGGAATTGATTCTCAGCTATCAAACTCAGGTCATCAGACTTGATGGTAGGTACCTTTATCTGGTGCCCCATCTCACTGACTCTTGTCCAGTTCTTTGGCTCAAAAGTTGCAATATTGAATGCTACTTTATGGCAGGGTCTGGCTTCTTAGTTGACTTTTAATCAGGGTCCTTTTGATCCAGCAGGCACTTACTTCCAGGTCACAGAGATCACTCATTTTTACTTTTGCCTGTAGAAACTGAGTCCATAGCAGAACCAGCCCGGGGGTGTCTAGAAACCGCAGACAAAGCACATCAGAGGGAATGGAAATTCATAGTCCTGCAGATGTGTGCATGTGTGTGTGCGTGTATGTGTGTGCATGTGCGTGTGTGTGTGCTTCATTCCTCTGGAACGGTTCATCTCGCTTTCTAGACAGAGCCTCTCTTTGGGCTGGAGCTCACTAATTGGGGTGGGAACCCCAGAGATTCATCTGTGTGTAGGTCAGTCTTTGCAGCCCCAGATTACGAGTGCATACCGCCACATACAGGTTATTTTGGTTTTTGTTTTTTTACCTAGATTCTGGGAGCAGAACTTAGGTCTTCATGGCAGGAATTTACCAGCTGAGCTATCTTGATCTCTCCCTTTCTAGTTTCTGTGAATTCCAGGACTTACGATTTTGTTTGCTAAGGAAAATGGCGAGTGAAGAGGCTCAAGGTGACCAGAACTATGATATAGGATTTGGCTGCTGAGCTATGCTGTGGAAAGTCATCCTCTGGAGCAATCTCTTCTATGGCTAATTACCAAGACATTAAACCAGTTCTTTGTGAGCCTCCACCCCCGAAGACCTAACGAGTACAAAGTATTCCAAAGTTACCCTTTTCACTCCGTGCTTTCTCATAATGCATTCTTTGCTTCCTCCACTGGGAAAATGGTTGCTCTTTTAAATATAGCCCCTAGAACTTCCGCCCGGGGCAAGAACCACTGGCTGAGGGAGCATACAATCAGAGCCTTTATATAAACACTGGTGTCCCCTACTTCAGGACAGTGACCACATTTCCTATCCCTGCCCTTCCACACACCTTGGCACTGGTGCCAGAGTCAGCTGTGAGTCACTCATCCAAAGGGAGGGCTTTGGGTGCTCTTCTGTTTCCTCCTGCTACAAGCTCCAACTGCTTCCAGCCTGCTATTGTTTTCCCTCCCCTGGGGAACGCCTTTGCACTGTACCTCCCAACCACAGTGTCTGTGACCCCAGGAAGAAGAGCCAACGAGTCCAAGAGAAGCCAGAGGGCTCTTCCATTCTCTGGTGCCCAAACTGGCATTCCTCTGAATGTAAGATTTACACACAGATGCTAGAAAGTTATTACCCTGGCAAAGAAATCAGTCTGCTACACAGAAGGCATGACTGTTCATGGTTGGGGTTTGCAAAGACTGTGCCTCTGTGCTGGCTGAGGATCATGTAATAATCTGCCCAGAAGGCCAACAAAGCTCTAATATTTCCAGGTAGAACTGGTAGAACCTTGTGTTTTCTTGGATGAGAAAAATACATTACCTAATGTATTAGTGCATTTTCTGTTACAATAATGAGGTATCCAAGACTGGATACTGTATGAAGAAAAGACGTTTATGTATTTCAGCCCACAGTTTTAGAGGTGGAAAGTTCGAGTAACAGAGTACTGGCTCTGGTGACTGCATCCCACTGTTGGGGATAGCATCACAGGAGAGCCCATAGGCTGAAGAGAGACATCACTATTACTCTCTGCTTTACAGACTCCCCTGAGGGAGGTCTGGAGTCCCATCTAAGGACACTAACCTTCTACCAAACTCTCCTCAAAGTCCCCATCTCCTCAAAATGGCCACACTGAAGACAGACCTCCAGCACGTGAACTCGCAGGGAGCAAACCTCATTCTAACTGTAGTGGTGACAGGCCTTCCTGCAGAGGAACTAGCAAGAACTCGCACTTTTTATTCTGTCTCCCATAAAGGTTGCTTTAGCTCATTGTAGATGAGCAGAGATCTAGCTGAAAAGCCTGCAGCTTGCACAGTTCTCATTCAGGAAGAGACACTTGTGTTCCCAGGCCATTGTCCCCAGTGAGGAGCAAGGATTTCCCCAATTCTGGGCTCCTGTTGAAGGTTTCTGGTTGCCAGAGGAAAAACTATTTGAGTACGGTTCATACAAGAGCTTCCATGGAAGTGTAAAGGTTTGTTTCCCAATTTGAACAGAGTGTCTGTCTGGGGAAAAGGCTAATAGTGCAGTTAAAAGAAACATTCCTGGAATAGTAGCTATCCCACTGCCACCGGCAGATAACCAGGGGATGTCTCCTAACACCAGGAGCTATGCGGAGGGAAAAGGCAGAATATGCTCTTTAAAACAAAAGCAAAGCCTGGGAGTAACTGCACCTTGCTAGGAAAATCCTAGCACAGAAATAAAAAAAAGCACAGGTCACTGTCAAGTTGGGAGCATGAACCCCAGCCCCTGGAGACCCTATCCCAGCCCTCAGGCCAGGTCCTGACCCCTCCCTGGAGGTGGGGTCAGGATCACTCCCCAGGGTATTTAAGTGATCTCCTGAAAAAGGAACACCTGGTCCTGTTTCTTTCCTCCTAGTGGTCACATTAGCAGCCTCCCGGTTCCCCCCTCGGGGCCACCCACCCGAGTGTGCAGGACTCCCATTAAACCTGGGTATTTCTTTATTTGGCTTGTTTTGATTTGGCTTGATTGGGAATTTTGTGTCAGCAGGGAGCTCGTGTTAGGATCTTGAACTTGCCCCTAAATTTAAGCCAACTGTGCTGTAGTCTTGAGCAACAGAGGGTTCGCAGCTGAGCCTGGACTGCACTAGTATCCATAACGAGGCAGCTGTGTGCACCAAGGTGAGCCGGGTCATCGGATCGAGTACTTCACAGACCCCAGGACTAGTGCTGCGTTTCTTTCTGAGACTGCCAAGATCGTTACAATGAGAATGCCTTCCATTTTGTACAATGAGGAGCCCTTACCACTTCCACTGTTGTGTGTATAAGAGAGACAGAGAGAAAGAGGGGGGTGTTCTACACATGCCACAATTTGCACATGGAGGTCAAAGGACAACTTTGGGGGGTTCTCTTCTTCGGCTGTGGGCTCAGGGGTCGAGCGCTGGTTGTCAACCCTGCACAGGAAGTGCTTTCACCTGCCAAACCGTCTTTCCGTTCTGTAATAAAGACTCTGAAAGGCAACATCCACTGCTTCTCAAATAATGATCATGAAGGGGTTTCTGCTCAGGACGCTGGTAGGCCTCTCATCCAGGGCAATCACCTCACAGGCCCTTCTGGAGGCAGCTGGTGTGGAACCACCCTTCCTACTTCCGCTAGGCTTGAAAAGGTACATTAAAATATTTCCAGCTGAAAATGTTCACCTCTTTACATAAAGTTTGCCTTGTCTTGATTTAGGCCCTGGTGGACATCAGATTTCATCATCACGAATGAAGAAGGCCGTGAATGTGTGTGTGTGTGTGTGTGGTGTGTATGTATATGGTGTGTGTCTGTGTATGTGTGTGGTGTGTGAGTATGTATGTGTGGTGTGTGAGTATGTATGTAGTGTGTGTCTGTGTATGTGTGTGGTGTGTGAGTATGTATGTAGTGTGTGTCTGTGTATGTGTGTGGTGTGTGAGTATGTATGTGTGGTGTGTG
>JAQHUG010000428.1:1284131-1317013 GCA_028555095.1 Dicrostonyx torquatus | reverse complement strand
CACACCACCCACACCACATATACACATACACTCACACACCACACAATATACAGACACACACCACACACAGACACACTCATACAGCACACACATGTACCATACACATACGCACACTCACACACACACACATTTGCTTCATTCTATTGCATCCTCTGTCTCACCTTATATTTCTCTGAAATCAAGGACTCAGAAAGGTTCCCCCCCTAGTAATTCACAGGACACACAAGCACCAGTCCCCAGGGAGACAACGGGGATAGCAAAAATTAGATTGACCATTCAGCTGGTCGGCTGCTACAAGTACGTGGGCCTTCTGGAGCTTTCTGAGGAACCTTAGAAAATGCTCTTCCAACCGCTAACCAGGGAGCCAACGAGGGAGGCCGTTATCCAGAAGTCTTGTTGTCATGGGTGAAAGGGGGAACAGGGCCCTGTAGTCAGGCTAGAGAGGCAGGAACTAAGGAAGGAGGTGCAAGGCCCTGAGTTCAGTTCCTAGCATCACACAGAGAGAGGGGGTGAAGAAGGATGAATGTGGGAAGAGGGAAGGCAGTGGAAAGCTATAATAAATACCATTCTATATCCTGCCTGTGTTGCATGGCTACAGACACCACGGACCCAAGCCCACTCTGCACGGCACTGTGCCATGCATTTCTGGTTGGAGTTCTTTGGAGACAGTGCTTGAACGAAGCAGGTACCACAGCAGCTTCTGCACAACAACGTTCTCTGGTTTGTTCCCTCCAAAGATGCAAAAACTCAAGGAGGCAGCTGCATGGCGTCCAAAATTTGAATTAGGCATAATTAGGGCTAAATTGCACGTGTGCTGCTTGGCTCTAGTGATTGTACAACGGGGGCTGTGAAATGTAGAAACTGTGCTGTTGATTTGCATCCAGAGAAAAACAAACAGAAGCTTCGCAGCCTAAAGCAGCAGCAGCTAAGGAAAGCAGGTAGCACAGGAGAGACAGCATCTGGACTATATAAAATGCTAGAAATCGGGGCTGGAGAGATGGCCCAGTGGCTAGGCAATTGCTCTGCCTTCTCAGAGGATCAGTTCCCGCCACCCATGTCAGGTGGCTCACAACTGCTTTGACTCCAGCTCCAGGGTCGGGCTGGGTTGGTTCTAACCCACTATCTTCTGGCTTCTGTGGGCACTTGCACTCAAGTGGACATACCCCCAGACATGTATATTTGAAAACAAGGTTTAAAATGCTAGACATTTAGGAGATGGAGGTGAAAGCAAACAGAGCTGAACTGGTGGACTCTGTTGTTTCTTCCCCTTTCCCCCATTCTGGCGGCTGCTCAGCAGTTGCTGAGACCCATGATGCATGCTCTGGGCTGTACATGCCCAGGGATTCTAAATCTGTGAATGCTTATATGTCCTTTCTCATGTAATGTACTCGGAGAAAATATCATTGCACAGAATATGTCTTGTGGAAGGCCTGTACTTACAAACTCAATGATAAGAAAGTAAGCAACTCTATTTTAAAAATAAAGGACATGAAAGTAAACTTTACCCTAGAAGATATTGTTCTGGTTAATTTTAAGTCAACTTGACTTAAAACTTAGGTTTTAAGTCAAACCTGAGTCTCTCAGGAAAGAAACTCTCAGCTGATAAAAGGGCCCCATACATCTGCGTGTAGGCGAGCCTGCAGGGTGACTTTATTACAATAACTGATGTGGGACGGCACAACTCTGCATGAGAGGGTTATCCCTGGGCTAGTGGTCCTAGGTGCTATAAGAAAGCAGGCTGAGCAAGCCATAGGAGTGAACCAGGAAGCAACAATGCTTCATGATGTGGGATTCCACTCTGTATGCTGTGAAGACCATTGGTTACTAAAGAAACTGTCTTGGGCTGGTGCAAGGAATAGAAGTAGGTGGGGAAAACTAAGCTGAATGCTGGGAGGAAGATAGCAGAGTCAGTGAGAAGCCACATAGCCCCACTGGAGGCCAGACTCCAGACCTTTACCCAGGAAGCCACAGCCACGTGGTGATGCACAGATTAATAGAAATGGGTCAAATTAGGATGTAAGAGTTAGCCAATAAGAAGCTAGAGGTAATGGGCCAAGCAGTGATTTAATTAATACAGTTTCTGTGTGATTATTTCAGGGCTAAGCAGCTGGGAACCAACAAGTGAGCTTCCTTACAACACCTTCATGCCCTCTGCAGCAGTTCCTGCCTCCAGGATTCCACCCTTCAACTTCTTGCCCTGATTTCCCTCAGTGACCCACTCTGATGTGGAACTGTTAGGAGCTTTTGGTCATGGCTAGCAAACCTAACTAAGACAGGTGACAGGGATGTAAGCAAAGCTGCCTACCATGATCAGTCATGTGGGAAACACAAATTAAAGCTATGGAGAGGTGCCACTATATATCCACCTGGAAAAAAACAGATTAAATTTTTGAATATACAGGTGTTTATGAGAACACAGAGCAGAGAGCTCTGTGAGAACGAAAAGCAGGGCAATTAGTCTGGGAAATTTGGGGTGTTTGTTTCTCATAAGCTTAGCACACATTTTCTAAATGACCCAGCAGTCACACTTCTTAATATTCACACTCACTCCAGATCAGGAACTAGACCATCCATAGCACCGCTAAATGCATGGCAGTAAATCAGTACCATGGATGATTACCTGTATGAAAATAGAGGGAGCCACTGATGTACACAATCCGAATAAACATGTGCTAGGTAAAACCCATCAGGCACGGAAGTCAAACGCTGCACGGTCCTATTTATGTTGTAGAGAGAAGAAGAAGGTTTTCTCTAACGATCATAGATTCGCAGCTGGCATGAACCCCTATAACAAAGACATACTAACAGGCAAAAAGCAAGCAGAAGTATAGTGACATGCACATTTCATAGAAAGACAGCACAGCACACTCACATTTGGGTCATGGTCCTCCCTCCTACAGCACCCAGAGGGTGTCCTAAAGGATACTTCCCTGGCAATCCAACTTATTTTTCTGGGCACCTTGGCGAACTCTGCTGCCCGGGTAACAGGTGAATTCTGGACACCAGTCTTATTGTGCGTTTTTGGAAAAGCTTTGCCCCTGAAGACCGAGGAGGGCAGTCCCACAGCACAGTGTTGGCTTGAAGTAAAGTTCTTAACTCTGTCTGTCTGTCCATTCTGCAAGCTCCAGAGCCCATAGAGGGTGATAAATCACAATAAAACCTGTATTTTCACAGCTTTAGAACATAAATGCTGCCTTGCAAAACATCCAAGTTTTCGGCATTTATTTCTTTTTTAGACATCACCTTCCCTCCCGATGTTAACAGTGCTATCTAGGAATGGATTTTGAAATAAGCTTCCTATATCCTGTTCAGAATTATGTGGAGGCCATCAGCAAGTAGATTTTCAAGCTAAGTTTTGTGTAGTTAAAGCTGGGGGGGGGGCGCGAGTCAGACAGTCTTTGTGTTAAACCCTTGCTCTAGCACATGCAGCGTGACTTCGAGGAAATTCCGCAGTCTTCAGCAGTCACCTTTTCCTCTTGCCAGTGAGCTTGTCGTGAGGGCTAAGTAGAAGCACACAGAAAGAATTCAGGCTAGTGACAACTAACTGTAAATGCACGATGGGTAGGCATGGCGGGGGGGGCGGGGAGCGTTCAGCTCTTTCTGGGCATCACGGTGCCTGCCTGGGTTTTCTCTAGACTTTAAGTAAAGAATGAGTTTTCAAGGGATACAAATGTAATGTCATCTTACTCTTACCATTTGCCTAATGAATTCCATCAGCGTCTAGTAGTAAATTTCTCTCTAAACCAATGCTCAGAGAACAATTTTGTTGCTAGGTGGCTCTTGGAGCTGTAGTCCTTTCTAGTCTTATTTATAGTTATTATTTTCTTAGATGTTAACAAGTTTCTTTCTCTGTCCTCTCTTCAGGTATTCAGTGCAGTCTGTTCTAGTCACTAGGCTCAGTTCTTTAGAGGGAGAAAGGATAACGTGTGATTTGTTTGTTTGTGGTAGGGTCTTACTATATATCCCTGACTGGTCCAGAACTTATAAATGATCACCTGCCTCTGCTTTCTAAGTGCCAGAGTTAAAAACACATGACACCACATCCAGGGAAATTGTGATTCTTTCCCTTAAGAGAATTGTTGAGACCAACAATGAGAATGTTGAGTTAATTTTCTGTAATAACTTGGGCAAGGACAGGGTACTTAGTAGTTCACTCAAAGAAGTGGTCTAAGAAGGGCTTCCTGAGAAAGTGGAAGGTGAGCCAAGGCATAGAAGATGGGTACAATGGGCTGGAAGGCGCCATTTAAGGGCGTTCTAGGCTGGAGGCATGCTGCAAGATACAGAAACACAGAGTGCAGCTAGTTTGAAAGCAATGCATTACGTTTAGTGTCGTTGGGATTTGAGATCCGAGGCAACTTAGGGCTTGCAATGGTTTGAATAAAAATGGCCCCGTAGGCTTATATATTTGAATATTTGGTCCCTAGTTGGCCAGCTATTTGGGAAGAATTAGGAGGTGTGGTCTTGTTGGAGGATGTGTGTTACTGGGGAATGGACTTTGAGTTTTCAGATGCCTACTCCATTCCCAGTTATCCCTCTTTGCCTTGTTTGTAGATGAAGATGTGCGCTCTCAACTACTGCTCGGGTGCCATGCCTGTTTGCCTACTGCTAGGATCCCTGCTAGAATGATCACGGGCTCTAACCGTATAGAACTATAAGCCCCAGATAAATTCTTCCTTTTATAAGTTGTCTTGGTTGTCATTTCCTATTAGGAATAGTAAGGTAACTGAGATGGAAGTCAATTCTAGGAAGTAGACTGTTGCCGTGACAAACCTGACCATGCTGCATTTTGGGGGAATGTGGAAGACTTTGGGCTAGAAAAGCAGTGGAACTCTGAGCAGAGCTCAATGGGCCATCGTCAAAGGAGCTTGGAAGACAGTGCTGAGAACAGTGGACTTTGGAGGCCCAGTTCAAGAGGATCCAGAGGGGAACAATGGTAGCAACTGGGCTAGAGACAAAGAAAGTGTCTGCTTCTTGCCTGCTTGCATCCATTGTCACTAGCAAGTGCATCTGGTGTGCTCCTGAGGTGTGCACTGGGGTTACACCTACTTCATGGGACTCCAAAAAATAGTAGTTCTCCTGGTATCTAGCACCAGATTGGGAATGCTGAGACATCCAGTCTTAAGAACTGAACAACTTCTGGGGTCATGGCCTTTCTGTCGGGGGCACACCACTGTTGGTCTATGCAGAACACAGACTGTAAGCTGTTCCAGTGAATTTTCTTTCAACATTTTATGTGTATAGTCCTTATAGGGAACCCCAATTTATGCAGGCATCAAATCACAAAGGTCTAAGAAGATCAAAAACATTAAGGACTTTGGACACATACAGAAAATGAAAGGTAGAGGTGAGTGCTTTAAGTATGTCAAAGTCTAAGTGGCATAAACCAGTCTATGCTTCTAGAAATAAAATTCTGGTGGCAATATCAACTGGAAGCAGAAAGGGACAGTCTGAATGTAGGGGAGATTAAAACAACACAAACACATTACAAAAGCTGGCACTGAAGCCACGAGGAAGGAACGAGGGAACAGCTTTAGGATACTGGACGTGAACAACAGCTCTGGGTGCACAGAAGACAGAGATGCAGGTGAAGAGAAAGGCCGTGATCAGGGCGTGACTGTAAACACGGAAATGAAATGCTAGAAGAAGATGGTGGGTGGGGTGAATAAAAACTTCAGACTTAATATATCACCTTAGACATGCTTCCTTTCCCTCCCTCCTTCCCTCCCTCCTTCCCTCTGTCCCTCCCTCCTTCCCTCCTTCCCTCCCTCCTTCCCTCCCTCCTCCCCTCCCTCCCTCCGTCCCTCCCTTCATCCCTCTCTCTTTCTTTTTCTGTGTATGTGTGTGCGTGTGTATGCGCATGTGTACGTGTTTGTCTGTGTGTCTGTATATGTTGTGTGTGTGACTTATACACTTGTATGTGTGCTCATGTGTGCACATGTAGAGGCCAGAGATTGATGCCAAGTCTCCTTCTCACTTTATTTCCACCTTACCCTCAGAAACAAAGTCTCTCATTGGACCTGCGGACTAGACTGCCTTGGGATTGTCCTGTCTCTGCTTCCCAGGACAGGGTTTCAGGCACACCTCCTCCAGCTTTTACACGGTTGCTGGGGATCTGGGCAAAATCCTCTCTTTCACATCAGTTTTCCCTTTGACCTATGCCCTCCAGCCCAGATTGCTCAAGCCTGACTCTGTGTTCATAAACACCAGTGTCCTGAGGGATTGTAAGATTCTTTAGTAGACGATTTTAGAAATCCTACATAGATCTAAGTTTCAGGAGACTTTTTTTTTTAAGTTACTGGTATTGTTTCTGTTTCCATAGCAGACAGGAGTATTTTTAATTGCCAATTGTTGCCAAGAAGGTGAGTACATGCTCCAGGTTGCTGGTGCTTACCCGTGACATTGAAATTCACCAGTGGTTCTGAGGCAGGAGTGGTCATGACCTGTCCCCCACGGAGTTGAGACTAGTCTGCTCATCTTCAAGCCGTGACTATTTTCCTATTGTTGTGGACCAGGGCTGTGTGAGTCCGCATTACCTGACCCCTGGCTTTAGAAGGTCAGGAAATCACACTCCTTGGTTTTCCAAAGATGTTGACTTACTCAGGTAAACTGAGGCTCCCACTGCTGCCACCAAGCCAAAATTAGTGTAGGAGACCAATGAGCTGGGCAGACAGAGGAGATCCCATTAAGCTGTGTTCCCACAGCCACAGATGCTCCCAGAGAAGGGTGCCCTCACTCTTGGGCAACCGAGGAAAGCCTCAGGCATGCCCCTGCAGCTGCTGACCTGGGGAAGACTGCACACGTGCATGCTCAAAGCCTTGCTTCGCTGCGAGTGCCGGAGTGGATTCTGGACACAAACCCATACTTTTCCACAAGTCTTTGGACAGGACAGGCATTTATACAAATGTAAAAGAAGGGCCGATGTGAGGATAGAATGAGTTCTTTCATCTTGTATTCAATCCAGCTCATCAAGTGGCTGACATCAGGACGTGGTCGCACAAACAGTTAAAGGTGCGAAGCTGCCTTGATGCCTGGGTGGACAGTTGTGTCCTGGCTGGTGTACTAGTTTCCTGCTGCTGCTGGAATAAGACACCATAAATACCATGGCTTAAAGTGATTTTACAAATGGATTTTGACACATCACAGCAAGTACACAAGTGGAATCAAGGTGTTCCCAAGGGCCAGCTCCTTCCACAAGCTGTAGGGAGGAAACTGTCCTCAGCAGTGTTTGTCAGCCAATGCCCCATCCTCACGTGGCTCTCTGTACTGCTGTCTGGCTGTGCCTCCCTGAGTCCCAATTTCTCTTTTCTTTTAAGAACTTTGGTCATTGAACTGGAGAATGAGCTCAGTGGATAGGAGCACGTATGGCTTTTGAAGAGAAGTGAAGTTCCAATCCCAGTGTGACATCAGGTGGCTCACAGCTGCCTGCAATTCCAGAGCCAGGTGACCCAATGCCCTCTTTCAGGTGCTGTGGGCATCCCCATATGTGCACGTGAGCACACTCACAAACACAAGTAGATTAATCCTTTAAAAAAGAACTTCCTGTAACATTAAGGGTTCACTGTAGTTCTAGTATGACCTAATCTTAATGGCATCTGCAAAGGCCTCATTTCTAAGTGATGTCATGCTCACAGGGTCTATGACCATGGATTTGAGGAGACTGCTATTGAGCCTGGTGCTGTGTTCTTGTAGCTTCTGGGTCTACTGCAGCGCCAAAATGAGAAGTTGCTGTCCACACAAATTGGGAAGGTGACTTGTATCCCCAGTACTGGCAGAGGACAGTGAGGTCATCACAATCGCACTACCTCAGGAAGGGGCACGTGGAGGTCAGGGAGTGGATGGGTATCCTGTGTGCGCTCCCAGCAGGGCTGTGAAGCAATGAGCTGCCACTCCTCTTCTCCAGGCACTAAAGCCGAGGAGAGGTGCTGGCTGGCACATAACACAGTACCATGTTTGCAACAGCCTTGGAGCTGTGGACCCTGTGTTAGGGCTCCAAAGAGGATGACTAGCACCCCTAGGTCTGCTAGCTCGGTATGAAATCAATAATTTAGAATGCACGCACATAAAATAGCTAGAGGTTATCAGAAGGAAAGGCAACAGATTTTCTTCTGCAGAGGAGACTGTCTATTAAGGTATCTGGGTGGAAAGAATGGGTGCCACTATATTGCTGTTAAACACCGTTAACTGTTAACTATATTGCTGTTAACTAAACACCGAACACCCTTGGAAGTTGCTGCCGTGTATACACTGTCCCATGTGTGGGAGAAGACAGTTCTTCCCCATGATTTTCAACAGTGGCTTCTGGAAAAATTTTACTACTGTGTGTAATGGCACAGGTTGTATACAGAAAGTAGACATAATAAAGGTCTTTAAAGACAGTGCACAGGTGCTTACACAGCATGTGAAGGACATGAAACTGGAAAGAGGATACAGGGTTTGGGGATTTGTTTGGGCAGTGTGCACTCTGAAATAACACCACGGCACAGCTCTACGTTGAGCAGTCTCAGCAGTATATCTCCCTTGGAACACACACATGCACACACACACACATGCACGCACACACACATGCACGCACACACACATGCATGCACACACATGCACTCACGCACACACGCATGCACACACACGCACACATGCACACACGCACACACACACGCGCACACACACATGCATGCACGCAGACACACACACACACACCACACACTTTTAGTGCTGGAGATCAAATCCAGGGTCTTGTGCATGCAATGAGTCATAAGCCCTGTTCACTCAATAGTATGTTATTACCTGTAGCCTGTATTGTAGTATATCAATACCTGGAGTAGTAGATGAGAGTACAGGAACAGCCCCCATCTATACCATGCAGCTCTGCCCCAGAATTCTGCATGAATAGATAATATAATTTTCTTTCCTTACTCAATTCCTCGCTATTTATAAATATATATGGATATATTTATATATTGGATTCTAAGCAATTTTATCTAGTTTATTTATTAGTATGCATGTGGTACATGTGTATATGCACAAACCAGGTGTCCTGATCCATCCATCTTCTGCATTATTCCCTAGAAACATTATCTTTCACCCAACTTAGAGCTACTCCAGCAGCCAGCAAGCCCCAGTGCCCCTCTTGTCTCTGCGTCCCACAGTGCTGACGTTTGCATACGGTGCTGGCATGTGACCTCCAAGTCTCATGCTTTCATAGCAAGTGCTTTATGTAGTAAGCCAGGGAATTCGTAAGTTTCCCAGAATAAGCTTTGGGGGAGTTATACCTGAGTTTACCATTGGAACCTTAGGAAACAAGATCACAAAAGAATAGATAACAATTTGTAAATCAATACTATAATGAAAATGATTTCAAAAAATAAACATGCGCAAAGATTCTGTTGAGAAAGCTCCATAGAGTGAATAGAAAGACATAGGGTCAGAAAATATTTTTAAATAAAGTAAAATATAATGCATAGAATGAAACTATTGCCCCGGTAAATTTTATGATTCATCTGTATGGAATACTTGTATATTCTAATGGACAATCAATAAATATGTTAATATACATGGAGTCCCTAGTGCCTAGCACAAAATCAGTGTTCTACAATGCTTAGAAAACTGATTCAGTAAATAAAAATGTAAATGATGGACGCTGGTTTAGCAGAAAATTATGCTAAAAAATGTTGGGAGAATAAGAGATTAGACTTTGGGGTGTGCTTGTGTTTAGGTGGAGAGTGTGGCAGTGCAAGGAAGGTTGAATGGAAGGAAAAGAGTAGATGCCAAGGAAAATGAGGCAAGAAATGTGAGCTTAAGCTCAAATAGACAAGGCAGCCTTCACAACCAATGTCAGAGGCCTCTTCAGGACAGCAGTGAAAAATGAGCAGGAGAAACTGTCCAGTCCAAAGGAAACTCTTCTCCCCTAATTACAGGGTTCATTCCCTTCTACCAAAGGAGCCAGTCCTCCTTGTAGAAAAAGCAGGTGACAAGTGTCTGTCAACAGCTGGAGTGGATGGTTCTTTCCTCTCTCCATAGGGCTGGCTATTTACAGACTAGATGGGGGTGTTTCTAGAACAATGGGCCAACCTTTAAGTCTATACTTAGAGAGCAATCAAAGGGAATTAAAGGTTTTGAGCTTGAGACTGTGATAGTAATAGTCAACAGGCTAGATTAACAGCTGACCAGAACTCTAATGATTAATGGCGAAACTCTCAACTTTTGAAATCCTAATAGCAGAGGGAGAGGAAAGAAATCCAAAATATTTCTCACTTTTTCATACCTTAAGTCATTCCCGAGGGCATAACTGCTCCAGGGTATGGCCTAGGAAAGGTTTCTATTGTAGGTATGAGGGAGAGTACAGCCAGAGGCATCTGGAAGCATCTGGAGCAGGGAGAGAGTAGTGGATGAAACATGACCACTAGGTGGTTGGATGTGGCCATAAGAGAGATAAAGGAGAGAGTGACCAAGAAACAGAGGAGGGTACAGGGCAAAAGGAGACCAAGTGAGAGAGGAGCAAGATGCGGGGGCAAGAGAGGATGAGGAGAGGGAACTAAGACAATGCATGGCCAAAGGGCAAGTTTATACACAGATGAGAAACTGAGAAAGGGACACACGTGAACTGGTGGAGTTTAGATGGGAGGCAGCATGGTAAGTGAGCCTGGAGGTCAGCATGGACTTGGGTATGCTGATAGGCACCACAGGTAGCCAGTTGTCCTCTCTGGCAATGATGGGGAATGGTTCCTTTGGTTGACGTGAATGGATCCCAGAATTTGGGGCAGTGGCGTTTCCTTTGGGCCTGACAGAAGCAATCCTGGAGGCATCTCTACGGCATCCCTGTAGGAGTCTGCTGTTACCTTGTAGACATATCTACTGCACACCTGTAGAAGTTTCTAGTGTACCCCGGGAGGAGTTTCTACTGTGCCCCCAAAGTAGTCTCTATTTAACTCTGTAAGAGTCTCTACTGTGGCCTCATAGACGTCTTTGTAGGAGCCTGTAGTCCACCAGTTTTTGAGTCTCTACTGTGCCCTAAAGGCAGTGGTGGTGCACGCCTTTAATCCCAGCACTCGGGAGGCAGAGGCAGGTGGATCTCTGTGAGTTTGAGACCAGCCTGGTCTACAAGAGCTAGTTCCAGCGCAGGCTCCAAAGCTACAGAGAAACCCTGTGTCGAAAAACCGAAACCAAAACAAAACAAAAAACAAAAAAAAAAAAAAAAAGAAGAAAGAAATTCTTACTCCTATGGATCTATAGAAATCACTTCTCCAGTTCTGGGGAGAATCTTAGTATCTTAGTGAGATTTTGGGAAATGGAGATTTGGTAATTGTAACAGGCAATACAGTTCAACCTCTAGTCCTAGAGAAAGAATGTCTAGGATTTCCAAAGTGATGTCTTCAGACAAAGCCATCACTCATGTCCCAGTTTAGCCCATCCTTCCCCTCACTGCCAGCCGTTTTACTTACATATGGTTCCTTTGCCTTCAGGTCACATTTCTCCTAAGTAATTATTAATTCATGTGTACACTGGATCTCTCTGTAGCCTTGACTAGCCTGCAACTCCCTATGTAGACCAGGCTGGCCTTGAACTCATGCCTGCCTCTGGCCCCCAAGTGCTAAAAGACATATCATGTCTTTTTTTAAAATTTTATTTTCTGTGCATTGGTATTTTGTCTGCATGTTTGTCTGTGTACCATCTGCATGTACATTGCTCATAGCTGGAGACAGAGACAGTTGTGAGCAGTCATGTAGACATTGGGAATTGAACCCTAGTTTTCTTGAAAAGCAGTCAATGTTCTGACCCACTGAGCCTTCCCTCCAGCCCCAGCCCTCCTATTTTAAAACAGTAGCCTATATCCTTTCATTTTACCCTGACTTCTCCTTCGCTTACCTTCCACGTCTCCGACCTTGTTCTTAGGCACAGCTTTACTGTAACCTCCTGTCACTCTCTTGACAGTAGTCAGTGGTTGCTGTCTTTTAAGTCACTGGCCTTGAGGCCTGGGAGCTACCTTCTTCATTGTTACCACATGGCTCCCCAGCCTCATTTTTAGTTTAAAAAAAATTCTATGCTATATAAAAACCAGAGAAAATAATGCAATAAAGATTCATCTATCCTTCACCTTAACCAAACTGTTATTTTGTCCTGTTTCCTTCTCACAATCCTACCTCCCCCAATAGATCTCTCTGTTTCACTCTCTGTCTCTGTTCTGTCTGTCTGTCTGTCTGTCTGTCTGTCTCTCCCTGTGTGTGTGTGTGTGTGTATGTGTGTGTGTGTGTGTGTGTGTGTGTGTGTGTGTGTTGGCAGAGCCCATACATTGCCTCAAACTACTTTGCTTCTTTGGTCTCTGAGTCTACAATCCTCCATTCTGTTTTGTGGGTTGTGTGCTAGCTTCCATTTCTGTGAAGCATTCAGACTAATTGACTTACAGAATGCCTGGCAGGTGAACTTCTTTGACTTTCTCCTTCAAGGTTAGACACAGATTAAGTACTGACTTTTTGTTTTATTTGTGTCTTGGCCATAAATCTATATAAATCATGCTATGTGTTTCTAGCTGTGTCATATCATGATGTCAACTTTGTCCCATTATTCATGGGACTAAGTTTGTTTATTATATTGTCTGCCAAATTTCCTCATTGTGAAAGTATCTTTTTCCATTTGTGGTCAAGAGGCAATGTTGTGAGACCTTGTTCTGCTCCCTCGGCTTTCTCTTGTGGTTCTGGGATGCACGAATTATCTTTTCCAATAAGAACTACAGCCCAGACAATTGCAAAGCAGAAATGTTTTAGTCTATTTCTTTATTGCTGTTGTTTTTATGTTGAAAATAAAATGAAAAAAATAAAGAGACACACCTTACTCTCTTTTTGTGTCTGAGAATTTCTTTTCCTTTTATTTTGTAATTTAAAACCATCATTATTATTTTTATACTCTGATTATCAGGCATATGAGGCTTTTAGAAGTTCCTTAAAGCCCGATCCTATGGCCTTTTAACAAAGGCTCTCTAAGTCCTCCTGTCCTTTCTTGCTGTGTCCCTTTTTGTCATCATGATGAAATACCCCATAAAATAAAGTCAGAGGAGTCTTGGTTCATATTGCAGGTTTCAGACTGTGAGCACTTTTACCCCATTATTGTGGTCCACGGAGGCAGAAGGGCATGGAGGGCAGACCTGTTCTGGCCTCCCAATAACCAGGAAGAAGAGTGGGAGGAGCTGGTCCAGGGAGATGTTCTGCCTTCAAAGTCTCTCTGAGTAGGCTTCACACTGATTTCCATCACCTCCAATGTTGTCAAATTAGGAAGCCATTGGTGGTTTAATTCAGGCCAGCAACATCACGATCCAATCACTTTCCCATTGGAACCTGCTGGGCAGACATTTTATTTTCAGATTCTAACAGCTGTTTTCTGGCCCCAGGTGTTCCAGGTTTGCCCTGTGTCATCCCTGCTCCATGCTTGGAATTAGCCTCTCTGTGCAAAGCCTGGGTGTGTTTCTGTTGTCAGGATGTTTCTTTTTCCCTGAAGCACTGGATTGTATTACTGTAGCTTCTTACTTGAAAATGATTTCTTAAAGGTTGTTTTGTGTGTATACATACATGTGTGTATGCATATGGATGTGCACACGCCCTGATGTGTATTTGAAGGTCAGGAGACAACTTAGGGAAGTCAGTTCTCTCCTACTTACATAGGTTCAGCGTTGAACTCAAGTTGTAGGGCTTAGTGGCGAGCACCTTTATCCACTGAGCTGTCTTGCAGGCCAAAACTCTGTCTTCATGAGTTTGTAACAGGACTGTTTCCTGGCTGCCTAAAGGGTTTTAGTGTGACATATTCATTAGAGATATTACTGTTTTTGAGCGATTGTGACATGCTGGGCAAAGAGATCCAGCTTCTACCCTCAGGAAGGTCTCTCTCTAGCTGGTAGCTTTGAGATCTGTCACTGAAGCAGGAACATTTTAAAGCAAAAATAGGTACCAAGGAGTCATAAGTTGGTACTATCTGGGGCTCACTGGGAGTTAAGTCCACTACCCCTGACAATACCTGTCTCTAGTTTCCACTGTCAAGTTAGGTTCTTGAAGTTCCAGCTCCAAGGGGCAACCCCTATGCCTGAGTACATGCAGCCATCTGTTTTCAAGGAAACCAAACCAAAGCTTCTCACGAATGTTGTAAGGGACTCAAAATCCCAGCCTTCCATCCAAGGCCCATTTGCCTCTCTATGCCTCATCGTCCTGCTAGCTGCCTTCAAGATAGAGCTTATGCTCCCTGTCTCCAGTACCTGGCTCTTGATTTTCCTTTGTATGAATGGTATATCCTTGCCATCTGTGCTCTGGGTTCTCTCACCTGGCACCTATCCTGCTTAGATCTAGTCAATTCCCATCAACTTATAATCAAGATTCCACAGTGAGTGGATACATCCTCTTGCCTTCCACAACAGCTTCAAATGTGTGTGTGTGCATGTGTGTGTGTGTGTGTGTGTGTGCGCGCGTGTGCACAACTGTACTCTACAAGAGGAAAACCACTCTAGACCTAACTGCAGAGAACACGCAGTGCTAGGGTGTGTTTATGTGGATGGATTAGAGTCACATGACCAGGTAAAGGTAATGGGAGCTGAAAAATCTGCATGGCCTTCTCTGCCCCTGTGTGACTGTGTTCTCTGTGAGAAGATAACAGAGACCTGGATAGTGCCGGGAGGAAAACCCAGTGAATACTCAATGTGCTGCGTTTATTTCTTATGATCATTAACTATTTCAATCCAAAAAAGGAGAAGAAAGCAAAAACTTTTTTTTTAAATCATGACACAAGGAACAAACAAAGTGATTACCATCCAATACCAGGAAAACAAAGTAACCACACCCTAGGTCAAGACATCTTGTTAGTAACCACACCTTAAGTTAAATCTCCCGTCAATAACCTTGAAGGAGTAAGACTAGGCTTAAACACTCTGAACCTTAGCCAAGGTGTAAAGAAGGCACTTCTGTGAGCTCCCACACAAGAGTAATTCAAAGGAATGAAATCTGGCAGATGGATGTTTTCCATTTTGTAGAATTTGGAAAACTAAAATATGTTCACCACACCACTGATACCTATTCAAGTTTTTAATGGGCAACTGCTTTAAATTTGGAAAAGGCTGATTCAGTAATCACACATTTGCTGGGAGTTATGGCCATCATGGGTATACCTGCACAAATAAAGACAGACAACACTCCAGCATATGTCTCTAAGAAAATGTAACAATTTTTTGCTTATTATAATATAAAACACATTACAGGTATTCCACACAATTCTATGGGACAGGCAATTACAGAAAAATCAAATTGAACTCTAAAGGATATGTTAAATAAACAGAAAGAGATTATAAAGATCCTCAGAAATAGACTGCATAATGTTTATTAAGTTTGAATCTTCTAAATGCTAAAGAGAAAAGAACAACTGCAGAGAGACATTGGATGGTTAAAAAAAAAACCCAACTACAAAATCAAAGCAGCTGGTAAACTGTACTGTAGTCAGTAAGATGCACTGATTTCAGAATGGAAATCAGGACTTGTGTTATGTTGGGGAAGGAGTTTTGTTTTTGTTTTCCTAGGAGAAGAAAAGCAATGGATGGCATCAAAATTGATAAGATTCAATTTGAACAAGAGAGACTTTTTTTTTTCAAGAGAGACTTTTTAATTAGAAGAGGTGATAGTTCATCAAGCAACGTGGCTGTTTAATCTAAACTAACCTAGAAAACTAAAAAAATGTTTTTCATTTGACCAGAAAAAACTTGCCATAAGGCAACCTCCTCAAAATTAGGATTGGGGAAATGTTTTATTTCTGTCTTTTCAGAAGAATAAAGGTATCCAGCTAAGGATTCTGAAGAGCACTGAACAAATGAGACATCTAAAGAAGAAAGACAAATCATCCAGAAAAAAAAAATGTCCCAAGAAAAAGAGTAAATTGGCTTATTGGAATATCACATTTCCAACAGGATAAAATTTCATAAATCTTCCGAAATATTTCTTTCTGCTGTTCTCTACAGACACATAATGCAAATGGTCTTTTTGTAGTCCCAGTTTAGTTAAATATTAAAGCTGGCTTTGGAGTTGGAGCGTGGCTCTCTCCTTCTCTAAACCCAAACGTGCTTGGTAAAGCAAAATCCAAAATATCTCTTGTTAGAAGAGCCAACTGGTATGGGACAGAAGAAAATAAATATTTATAGACTATTTTATTGCCACTAATCTTATAATCTTTTGGTTTTATATAGACTTTTTAAACAACTTTTCTTTTTTTAGCTTTTGTATTATTGATTTTATTGAGCTATACATTTTTCTCTGCTCCCTTCTTTCCTCTCCTCTCCCCTTCAACCCTCTCCTGTGGTCCCCATGCTCCCAATTTACTCGGGAGATCTTGTCTTTTTCTACTTCCAGTCCTGGGGGAGGTACCTTTATCATTTGCTGTCCAGTCTCTGTATAATGGGAGAGTGCAGGACTTGTCTCAAGTTCTGGCTTTAGAGCAGTCTGTGAGGCTGGGTCAATGCAGCTAGCCACCTTGAAATTGTTCTGAGCGGTTTGTGGTCCAAAACTGTCTTTAGTGGTGTTATCATAGTCTAGCAGAAATCATTATAGGGCCCCATGCTCCTTTTGGAGACTTCAAAGGTTGATTATTAAATCTACTCTGAAAAGGAAAAAGTGAGGATATAGATATAAGATAAAAAGGTATATTATTGAATCTACTTTAAAAAACACAACTACTAGTTTTAAATACTTATATTGGATTGGACTTTTGTATATTGCATACAAATTTTGTATATTGTTAAAACTTTGAGATCAATTGTGTTAAAACATATGTCGTACATATGTTTCTAACCTTGTTCAAGTTATTGTACCTAAATAGTTCATTTAACAATGTAATACAAATTTCTAGTTCTTGAAAGTTATTATTACCAACTGTTTAGGGCAATAAGGAAAAGCAGGTTAGTAATTAATCACCTATTACAACTAAACTTGTAGTCATATTAAGTATGTCTTCAAGGTCAAACAGAGATAGTGTTAAATAGACAGGTCATCTTCAAACACTTCAGAAATCTACAGAATATGGCATTTAAGATGTTTTAATAACATAGGTTCTATCTTTCTATGACAATGAGACTTGTCTACTCCTGGTAACACCAATCTACTTTAGAGAAGATGATTGCCATTGAAGAAATACAACATGGAGTTTACTTTCTTTGTGGCAAAAGTAAGCCGCTGGGCAAGAAAATTTCCTGGCTTCAACTGCTGACTGAATGCTGTCATAATTGGACAAACAGGACACAAAAGAGAGTGACTGCCAAATCTTGTCAAGATATGGTAGGACAGTACTTAAAAAATCCTACTTCATAGAAAACTCTCTCGAATATTCTAGGCCTTTAGGCTGAAGATGGATGCCCCACCATTGCAGAGGAACTTTGGGTAACTAAAACTGTTCAGGCAGCCAGGTGTTTCTGTCATTTCTCGCTGTAGCCTGCAGTGAGATTTCAGCTGATGGAGCAAAAGGCTGGCCCTCCAGAACAAATGTGTTCTCATGGAGCCAAACCCAGTTCGCAAGACGCTGGGCCCACCATCTTTTGCATATTGGCTGATTCTCACAGTGGATCTCTCGTGAAGCCATAAGCACTCTTCGGTGCAAGATTCAGCAGAATATGGATTATTGAGCATATATCTTTCCTATGTACTGGTATACTGGGTCATACCCTCCATTATGCTCTGTGGGACCTCCAGTGGGAAATCTAGTCACACAGTCAATAGCTTTGGTTCCCACAGTCTAATCTCTGCTTCGTTCCTTGAGATACATTAGAAACCACAACCACCTCCCTGCAACCATCTTCCATTTGGCAGGGCATGCAGTCAGGAAAGGAGTCTTTCATATAGATCACATTGGGACCTTCAAAGATAAATGGATGCCCAAGCTCAGAGAATTGCCTTGGTTTTGCTTGTGTATATAAACTGGAATCTTTTATAGAGCAGGGGGAGAACAACAGAAGAAGAATAAAGAAGCTGACGCAGAAAAGTACATAGTGGAGAGCTCATTTCACCCTCAGATCTAAGTCCCGTGCTTGTTGTGAGTCTTCTTCTGGACCCTGAATGGACACTGAGGCTGGCACTCAGAGGTCCCCAATAATTCCTTACGGTTTGTGGAAGTCACTTGCTTGCACTTCTTTATTACTTAATCAATACTATTTCCTTCTTGGGTCTCTGAGATAGTTGAAGACTAAATAGTTATTATATAGTTTTCCTTGTTTATGAGATTCAGAGAAGAAATTCACTAAAGAAGTGTAAAGTGTATAAGGTTGAGAGATATCAAAATATAGTTTTGGATGGTAATGCAAGTTATGATAGAAAGTAAATTAGGTACAAGACTTTAGACTCATCAAGGTATGATAGAAGTGTGGCACACACCTTTGATCCCAGCAGCCACACTAGTTTGCCATAGAGGCACCACCAGTGGTGGTGCACACCTTTAATACCAGCACTAGAAAGGAATATAAGGTGGGTTGAGTCAGGAAGTCACCCTCTTTTCAGTCTGAAGATTTTGTAGAGGTAGAAATTCTCTAGTGGTTGGCAGATTTGCTTCTCTGATCTTTCCGTTTGAACCTCAATATCTGTCTCTGGGCTTTTATTATTTGTGATACACATACCCTTAAACCCAGCACTCAGGAAATAGTTCCTGGCCAGCCTGGTCTATAAAGGAAGTGCCAGGATAGCCGGGGCTATCACACAGAGAGAAACTTGTCTCAGAAGAGAAAGAACTATGCATCTTTATTTTATTTCATTTCTTCTTCTTTTTCTTCTTATTACTGTTCATGAATGTAAATAGCATGGTGAGCATGTAGAGAGTACAGTCCAGAACTGTCGATCTGGTTTTCTTATGTGTTTGAGAAATCCAAGCGTCAGATTTGGGTCATTGAGCTTGCATTGCAGATGTCTTTACACACTGAGCTATTTTGCAGATCAATCAGGCAGATTTTAATGTACCAGTATTCCACAATCATGTAAGCCACTTCTCTCCCTGTCTTTGTCCTTCTGTCTCTCTCTGTCTCTGTTTCTCACCCCCCCCCCATATTGCAAGTGATTATTTTTCTCTGGGTAACCATGACACTAACCCAGGATCCTAAACCTAAGGATGTAGAAGAACCAGTGACAGTGTTAAGAGTGGAGGTACCATAGGCTGAACAGGATGATATCAGGGGTCACAAATCACCCATCTAGTTAAAATTGGTCATTTATCAGGGATTATTTGTTGCCAAGCACTGAGAACTCCACGAGGGAAAACACATGACATGCACAGAGCAAAACATTGCATCTAAACATAAATTTGTATGTTGGTAAGTTTCATGAGGGAGATGTGAATTAGAAGGACAGACTTAGGAGCTCGTATGGATGAGATGTTAGACAGGGACTGAAGGAGTTGAGGAAAAAGCCTGGGTCAGATGCAATGAACCAGCCCAACAGGGAGGCAGAAGGGCATCTCAGAAGCAAGGGTGGCTCTCAGACTGGGAGTTGCCCCTGTATGCTGAGAGTAATGTTTCAGGAATCATTTCACATAATTCAAGAGAGACAACAAAATAGTTGTCATCAGGCACACAGGCAGAGGGCATTGAGAACCAGAGACTTGCAGAAAGAGCTGCTAACCCACACTGCTCCATGTGGAAGAGAAGGGTCCTAACAAGTAGAGTGGTGGGGCAGCAATGAAGAAAGACTAGACCAGCAGTTGAATGAATAAGGGAAAAGAATGGAATTTTATTCAGCCATAAGGAAGAATAAAATATGGCTGGGAGATGGCTCAGTAGGTAAAGGGCCACGTTTTCAAGTCTGATGACTGAGTTGGAGCCCTAGGAGATCATATAGTGAAAAAGAAAGAACCAGTTCCCTCAAGTGGCTTCTAATCTCCACACTTCCACTATGGCATTTCTCTATGTGGTAACACGCATGCGCACGTGCATGCGTGTGCGCGCACGCGCGCGCACACACATACACACACACAAACACACATACACAATATTTTCTTTTTTTTGTTTTTTGTTTTTTTTTTCTGTTTTTGTGTTTTGTTTTGTTTTTTCTTTCAATACTGGGTTTCTCTGTGCAACCTTGGCTGTTCTCTGTTCTGGAACTTGGAACTTGCTCTGTAGACCAGGCTGGCCTCAAACTCACAGAGATCCATCAGTTTCTGTCTCTTGAGTGTTGGGATTAAAGGTGTTCACCACCACCCAGCTATGATATTCAAAAAATGAAAATGTGTTGCTTTCAGGAAAATGGATGGGACTGGAGATCCTCACAAGAAAGCAAAATAAGTCTGTCTCCGAAAGATCATATGATTTCTCTGTTGTGGGATCTATGAGAAATGAAAAGGCCATGAAAGTAAAGGAGGAACTATTAGAGATTCGGGAGGGAGAAAGAAGGAAGGCAATAAGAAAGATTAATAGAGACCAATTTGATCCAAGCACATTCTGTGCATATGTAAACACGCAATGAAGTCCTTACTTGGTGGAAATAAGACACTTTAAAGATCCGTACTGATTGATGGCTGAAAACATCAGCCGTGTCTTCTGTAGGAAGTAAGGGAGGTTTTGTAAGATGCTGAAGTGTCCGAAGTTCTTGTGCTGATGCGAAGAGAGGTTCTGATTCAATTTAGACCTGGTTAGAAAACTATGCAGCTCCTCATTCCTCACCTCCTGCATCAGATGGAGTCTTCCTTCCAAGTCTTCTGTAATCATCCAGCACGGTCCCTTCATCTTTTACTCCTCTACCACTTAGCAGCCTGACCGATTGGCTGCTTCATTGCATGGAGTCACTTGTCTGCTCAGTGCAGAGGGCCCAGGTCCTCCAATTCTGCAGATTAACGGTTAGGAGTGAGCCGAGCAAAGCGTGCCCGGCTGATGCCTTGCATCTGGCACTGCCTCTGCCTAGCTCTGTGAGCGTGGCTGTGTTGCCAGCCACACTAGGGCTCCTTTAATCATTAGAATGAGTTGTCCTAATACCTATTACAGCAGAGAATCGTGGCTTATCTGTCTGCTCCCTTTCACTTCCTGAAGGACAACTCAGACTATCATCATGGACTGGTACGGTGGCTTGAATGAGAACGGCCCCAGAGGTTCATATATGTGTACGCTTAGTCCCCAGGTGGTGATGTTTGAAAGGAATTAGGAGGTGTGGCCTTGTTGGAAAAGCGTCACTGGAGGTGGACTTTGAGATTTCAAAAGCCCATGCCAGGTCAAGTGTCTCTCTGCCTGCTGACTGCAGACCAGGATATAGCTCTCAGTTGCTGCTCCAGCGCTGTGCCTGCCTGTCTTCCTGTTGTCATGCTCCCTGCCATGATGATAATGGACTAAGCCTCTGAAGCTGTAAGCAAGCCCCCACTTAAATGTTTTCTTCTTTAAGTCGCCATGGTCATAGTGTCTCTTCATAGCATTAAAACTGTGTCTAAAACCGTTGGCAATGTTGCATGGCCAATGAGCACGTAGCAGTAGCCACCTCACACCTTCTCCACTTAGGTGCTCTCACTTAACTCTTCCTCACTTCCGAGCCTTGCTCGAGAACTGGTTCCCAGTTGGCTCTGAAGTTGACACTAGCAACTGGACTGAAGCCAGGGGAGCTATTAGCCGATAGTGCTCCTTCTCCAGTCTTCTGGACTTACTGTGCTGTGTAGCCTTGAATATAGAGGGCATTAGCTCAAGATGACCATGTTCCTTATGTATTTGCATATAACTTGCTTGCCTCCTATACATCATACCTCATAAATGCAAATGCCATACATATAGTTTTATATGATATTGCTTATGAAATGGGGACACAAACAACTAGTCTGTATATGTTCAATACAAACTCAACCACTGCAGACAACATATGTAGGGCGTGGCAGTAGGAATGTAGCCTGTTTGCTGAGTATGCTTGCCCTGAGTGTGGTTGAAATGTGGATGCAGAGCTCAGGGTCTCCTTATTTTCCATGACTTCCTTCCTCTGGTGCATACTCTTGTTCTCTTCATCCACGCACAGGAATTTCTCCCAGATTCTGAAGAATGACTTGATACTTTGCTGCTTATCTGATGCTTTGGGCCTCATTTAGATCCCACACTTGTACAAGTGTCCCACTTTTAGATGTTTGTTTCTGCTCCCAGTTGTTTCTCCCTTGCCTTTCCATCATTTCTCTCAGCCTAAGCCGACAGACTCTTCCTGGCTCATTGGATTCCAGGGGATCATTCTTTGTATCCAGTGCAGCATGACAGAGCACATGCAATCATATCCATATGATTACAAAAGAAAAAGACTAAAAGTGGATCGGGATGGGGACGGCCCTTTTAGGAATACTGGCTCACTCTCAGCGCTTCTCACTCTAGCCTGGAAGTCAAGTCAGGCAATAGAAAGAGATAGAGAACTTGAAATGCTATCGAGAAGACTCAACCCAGATCTCCCCTCAGACATCCCAGCATGGATTTGGGACTACACCTCTACTTATGTTCCTCTCAGTGCGGCCTTTCCTTTCCTACTGTTAGCTATTAACTGGCCATTGTTGAACATGTCTTCTTCACTTAGTAATAACTTCTGATGAATCGGATTGGTGTTCCAAAGAGGTATAATATCAGATAACTGATTAACAGTCCATAGTAACATATTCTTATTAGCTCACTCATGTGTGTCAGTCATGTGGCATAGCCAGTGTACCGAGAGCAACACCCACCCTGGGTGAGCTGGGTCGTCTGCTTCTGGGACTCTTACAGGCTGCGGTGATGCGTAAATTGGAGCTACAGTCTTGTCTGAAGGCTCATCTGGGCAAGGAGGACCCATTCCAGTCCTTTGTGGTTGATGGCAAAATTCAGTTCCCAAATGATCTGAGGGTTGCTGTCCAGAGAGACAACCCAGTCCTTCTTGCTGAATAAACAGGGAGTGAATTTTATCACATTTGCCATTCATAAGTGTAAGCCATATATCATATCCATACTCAGTGGAGGAAGTGACATATAGCATAAATACCCACAGGTGCTGGTGACAAGTCCCCAGCTGGCAGCATGTTCTCTAAGGCAGCGGAGCACGGCAAGACAGCTGTCGGCTTTAGAGTTGACTGCCTTCTTTTCAGCTTCTGTTTTCCACTGGGTGCAGTAGCACCCACTCATTTGTGTTCATTTCTGTCAGCTTGACAGAGCTAGAGTCTTTTGCAGAGATACTCAATTGAGAAAATGCCTCCATAAGATTGGGAAGCCTATGCGACATTTTCTTGATTAATGATTAATATGGATGTGACAAGCCATTGAGGGAAGTACCTCAATGTACCATGGGCAGCTGGTTCTGGGTGGTATAACAAAGAAGGCTAAGCAGGGCATGGTGAGGAACCAATAAGCCATGCTCCACATGGCCTCTGCTTTAGTTCCTGCTTCCCGGTTCCTGTCCTGAGTTCTTGCTTTGACTTCCCTCAATGAAGGACTGTGACCTGTGAGCTGATTTTTCCCTCTCCTCTTTTTCCCCATCTCCTTTTCATCCCCTCTCCAAGTTGCTTTTAGTCATGGTGTGTTTTCACAGCAAGAGAGAGTCCCGAAGACCCCATTTCGGAGGCTAGTGGAGGCAGACATGGTGTGTTATCACAGCAAGAGAGAGTCACGAAGACCCCATTTCGGAGGCTAGTGGAGGCTAACATGGTGTGTTATCACAGCAAGAGAAGGTCACGAAGACCCCATTTTGGATGCTAGTGGAGGCAGTCATAGTATGTTATCACAGCAAGAGAAAGTCACGAAGATCCCATTTCGGGGGCTAGTGGAGGCAGTCATGGTGTGTTATCACAGCAAGAGAAAGTCACAAAGACCCCATTTCGGAGGCTAGTGGAGGCTAACATGGTTCTCTACAAAACAGGGGCTGGAGAGTTGGCGCAGTGGTTAACAGCATTTGCTTCCCTTGCAAAGGACCCTGGTTTGGTTCCCATCACCACGAGGTAGCTCACATCATTCTGTAACTCCAGTTCCAGAGGATCCAATGCCTTCTTCCGGCCTCCTCAGGCATCAGGCATGCAGCTGGCACACACATACATGGAGGAAAAATGTTCAGACACATAAATTAGAAATAAGTAAATCTTTAGAAAAAGGAAGCAAAATGAAATAATTCTGCTCCATTATTTGTTACTGAATATTATGAGTTCACATCTTGGGTGAGTTCAAAGCCAAAGTAAGTCAAAACATACAAGCAGAGAGATCCCTGTTGCCTGTAGCATGTAAAGAAAACACAGGAATTATCTCTGAAGCAAGAACCTCTTCCAACAAAGGAATATGAGGTTTTGCATGGGGAGTCTATACATATTCATATATATCAGAGGACGTTTAGGGAAGGCACATTCTTGAGCATGCTCAATTTAGGAGGACATCCCTGAGAATGGTTAGTTTAAGGTCACACTTCAAGACAGGGAGCATAGTTTATGACATGTCTTCATATAGCAAGGCCTTGATATGGGGTATTGCAAAGTCAAGCAGACAGGGATACTTTTGGGCATGTTAGCTTGCATCGTTAAGTTTTAATTGAAAAAAAGGAAAGGACACTCTGAAAGTGCATTAGTATAGGAGTGTGCCCGTGTCTCCCTCAGTGGCCAATACACTGAGTACCGGCACCCGTGTGGGCACGACAGTGATAAGGACAATAACTCACGGAGTTGCTGTGTGTACTACTCTGACTTAGTGTGCAGAAAGCACTCAGAAGGACCCGTGCTATAGCAAGTGCTCTGTAACTGCCAGCTAATTCCCTTATTCTTTTCGCTGATGCTCCGAGCACAGAGGTTGGGGTGACCCTCAAGCAGCATTGCCTTTCTCTCCGCGATTTCACAATGGTAAGTTAGGATCCTCCTCAGTTGCTCAGGCATCCCTGTCATGTGCACAGGGTGGTTTTAAAATCTTTGTACATCGACTGCATGTTACAGACTGGACAAATTGCTTCCTATTGATCTATGTCTGTTTCCTCCAGGGGAAGGTGGGATGCCACAAATGATAAGTAAGGTGCCCAAGGCCAACCATTCAGAAAGAGTCTTTGGGGACCAATTGATACTCCACACTGTGGTTTCATATCTCAGAACTAAAGTCAGGCCATCAGATATTAAAAGGCTCTCAGCAGGAGAAGTTGTCCTTTAAACAGCTGCCAGAGCCTTTCACTGGAATTCCTGAGGAAAACTATCACCTAAAGGAGGACTTTGGAAAGCACTCCAAAATGATCTTTGGAGAAATTTTAGCTTTGAGATCAAAAAGTGAAAAGAACAGATCCCATAGGCATCTTTGTTTATAAAAGTGATGTGGAACCTGGAGAAGAAAAGGAGGTTGAAAATCAAGCCAGACAGATGCCCACTGTGTGATGCTACTGTTCTCACTTCCCATACAACCCCTGAAGCCCTTATCTTATTATCCAATAAGATAAGCAAGCATGTCTTTCGGGTGCAAAAGAGATAGTTCGTGACTGTGGGCCATTAAGCATCTTTAGAATGGGGCAGGTCCCAAGAAAGACCCAGGAATGATTAGAGGGGAAAGAATGGTGGAAGAGAGAGTCCCCTCTAAAGTTATATTAATTGTCAATTACCAATAATTTGTTTACATGTGTGTGCACAGGTGTAGACATCCATGTGTGTACATGTAGAGGGAAGAGGTCAATATCAAATGCCTTCTTCTATTGCTGTGCCATTTTTTTTTTTTGAGCCAGCTTCTTTCACTGACCCCAGAATCCACCATTTCAGCTACGCTGGCTGGTCTGCACTCCTTGGGATCTTTTTGTCTTCAGCTCTCAGAACTGAGATTAGAGAGGTTCACCAACAAGGCGAATGGTTCCTTCTGCTTTCTCAGCAAACACTTTAACCTCAGGGCTATCTCCCTTGCCTCTGTACCTGACTTCTTTCGGTCATTAGCCTGGGATTACTCACCACATTCACTAGGTTGGCCTTGAGCTCACAGAGATCTGCCTGTCTCTGCCTTTCTTAAAGGTGTGTGCCACCATACGCGGCTACATTTGACTTTTTAATGTGAACTCTAGGGACCAAACTCTGGTCTTTGTGCTTATAAGGTATTATTGAAAGAAATAATTCTCACTTCAAAGAAATAAAAGATGTTTTATTCTGAAGCAAAATCTGAGTGCCTATGGCTCAGGAGCATAGATTTAGGTATAAAAAGGAAAAGCAGTTTCGTGGTAACAGAAAAGAGAGTTCTAAATGAAGGCATTTTTAAAAGTACAGGGTTGGAAACATGAGAGAGGACAATCACAGCAAGACGCGGGGAACTCTCCTGTAGGCCTTCAGGCTACCTGACAGCATGTTTGGCCCTTTAATTGGGGAAAACCAATGTTTTGCTAAGTAAACACATGTTTTTATCTGTTGTCAGGATATTAGTGGTACTGTCTTAGAGTCTCGATTGGCTTCATTTTCTCTGCCCGTAAAGAACCGAAAGGCAGGAAAAATCTTGAGCATAACAGGCAGCCATGGAGACAGCACACAGAACCAACAATGACTTTTATTAATGACAAGGAGTCACGCATACAGCAGGTACACAAAGACAAGGAGGGAGCAGGGGGCCGCAGGAAGCCAAAACATTCCAGTCTCTTCTTGAGGGTTAAGGATTCTCAACCTCTGAAGGAGTCTCTGAAGGGTCTTCCTCTGCTAATTTAGCATTGGTCCGTTTGGAAAGAGACCTGATGGCTGATTGGCCCACAGCTAATCTGTGGTGAACTTGTTGAGCCTGTTCACTGGCTAGAGAAAAAGCCCACAGTCTTCATTGTAAGGCTTTTGTCACAGGTCAGGATGGTGAGGAAGAAGCCCTTTTGGAAGTTTGCCATTTTTAATCCCTAGTCATGGCCCTTCTTCTTATCAGTCTTCCTACCAGGAAGTAGCCCCTAGTCCCTCACTGGGTCTGGCTAGTAGTGATACATTAGGTATGACACAGAGAGAAACAGGGGATAGCTATGTAGTGGGATAAAGATCACACAAGATGAATAATAATTAGGATTGGGAACTGCAATATTTCATCCTCTCTAAGTCGTTGAAGTTTTTATCCAGTTGATCAGCCTGGGCAGACTGCTTCTTTCCAAGAATTCCTATTCACAGTGGTAAGCCCTTTCCTGACCAAGCTATTGCTCCAGCCCAATGGTAAATTATGTAACAAATTACATTCATATTATAATAAGACTTCCATTAAAAAAAAACAGCTGGATTTGAAGAACTTTCTCACGGAGCCTTTCCTACACCTATGTGAGGTCTCTCTTCCATCTGGATGTTCTTAAATGTGTGCATACAAGTGTCAAGGGTCAATATGGCATCGTATCTGCTTGAGGGACTTAATGAAGTTAGCCTACACATGGCACCCAGTCTGGAACTGGGCTGCAGGTCCAGCCCTGTTGCGAACTGACTTCTGAGACATTGCTAACTTCTGCTGACTTTTCACCAAACACTCAGAGACTAAGACCAAGCCTGGTCTCTCTTTAAAAAAAAAAAAAGAAAAGAAAGAAAAAGCTTAACTTTGCACCAGCCTGAATTCTTCACTGACAAGCGAGGACATTTTTAAGTCCTTTGCAATAGGACAGTCATTAATACAGTCATGATTTTGTAAAACTTGATAGCATGTGAAGTACCTCTGTGCCATCAGAGTGCCACATGTCACTCATGTGACACACCTCTGTGACAGCAGAGTGCCATATGTCTCTCATGTGATCCTCTTTAACAGCAGTGGATCCATGTGCTCCTCGTGTGACACAGAAGATCCTTGTGTCACTCCTCTGTGACTCTCTGTGTCACACACCTCTGTGACATCATGGATTCCTTTCACTCATTCGTCTTTGGCTGGACTCTCTAATGGTTTCTCTGTCTTCGGACAGCAGCAGACTCTGTATAGGGTATGTTCAAGTTTATGTTTTAAATGTCTCCCGCCTGCTCACATGCTGGTGTTGCTATTAGTACAAGAGTTCTGAGAGGAATGAAGACATTTTGGAGACACTTATGCCCTTCCCTTTAGTTATTTAGGTATTGAAGAAATGCATCCTAAGAAATTGGCATTTCCCCGAGGAATCTCAAGCTTGGGGATGGAAAAAGATGGGAGCCTTGCCCAAGCTGGAAAGAGAAGAGTTTTTCCAGAAAAAACAGCAACGACAACAACAAAAAGCCACTTTGCAGAAGACACTAGAGCTAAGACTGTGATGGCGGCAGGATCACATCCTTTGCCGTAATTTAAACCTGAACCCCATGTAAGGGCACTGAAGATGGATATGGAAGGATGGGCCCTTTTTTCTCCCCAGTGTGGCCACAGAGCAAATCTCTCTTCTGCTTTTCACCGTTTGTTTCTTTCTCTAGCTGGGGGCGGGGGGCACAGCTGATCAGGCTCTGGCCCTACACAAACAGGAAGCGGAGAACCAGGAAAATCTGAGGAGAATAATCACCTGACTCGTGTGTCTAAAGACAGACATCTGTCTGCTCTTCCCTTCTCAGTGTGCACAGAGATCAAGATCAGAGTTCAAGAAGATATAGCTCAATAAATGAAGTGCTTGCCTGGCTTACACAAAGCCCTGGCTTCTGTCCCCAGCGCTAAATAAACTGAGTGTGGTAGCATACATCTGCAATCTCAGCACTTGGGCGGTGAGGCCAGGAGAATCACAAGGCTGTCTTTAACTACAGAGCAAGTTAAGGCCAACCTGGGCTACACGAGTCCCTGCCTTAAAATGTTTGATACACACACATACACACGCACGCACACACACACATGCACACACACATACACACACATGCACACGTGCACACACGTACACACATGCACGCACACATGCACATGTGCACATGCACATAAACATGCACGCACATGCATACACACGTACACACATGCACGCACATGCACACAATATGCACACATACGCACACGTGCACACATGTACACACAGGCACGTGCATACACACACGCACATGTGCACATGCATATACACATGCACACACATATGCACACGTGCACACACATACACACATACACATGCACAGACATGCACACACACGTACACACACGCATGCATGCACACACACACGCATGCACACACGCACACACACACGATTCCTAAGTCTGATCTTAGGTGCTGTCACTTGCATAGTACAACTTCTAGCCACTTGTGCATTGCTCCTACTTGCCAAAAGCAATGAGCCTCAATACTGCCTGTTCACCAAAGCCTTGGCCTTGCAGTGTGGAGACCATTGCTTGTTTTCCTTCTTCTAGAGAACCCAACGGCTGCTAGCTGACGCACAGCCACGCTTGATCAATATCGGATTCAGCAAGTACCCAGCCTTTTCCTCTTTGACTGTGTTTTCTATCCCATGGTCACAAGGCCAAGGCTAATAAAGCAACCACTCGCATATAGCCTTAGCCCTCCAGGATTGAGTATTAAGACTCTGCAAGCTGCACTCTGCTGTTTGCTTTCCATTGGGAGGCAAGAGGCTTTCTGCAGGCAGGTGAAGTGCTGGCTCAGATGTCTGTGTCACCACATTGTCCATATGACATGGAAATCGTTTGCTAATTCACTTTCATCACAGTGTTCTCATTTTGAAAATAAAAAAAAATCAAGCTACATTACAGGGCTTTCTATCTTTTTAAAAATTAATATTTTTAAATTTTTGATCTGAGTGTACATTGAGCACACGCCCTGGAAGCTCACCTTTCCTCCCTTCCTCCCATTGGGTCTCTTTGTTCTTCAGGACAATTATTAAGGCAGATGACAAAGCATAGCGGTTGGGGACAGATATTCTTCTGTCCAGGATGCGTGATGACAGTCACGGGGATCCTGAGAATGTCAGCATCAGTGGGTGGTGCTGGGAGGGAAGCAGGACAGGGTAGGAGAGAAGATTACCTCTGCCAAGCCCGATTACCACAGAAGACGATACCTCGCTGGTCCTTAAGCGAGCTTGCAGAGTGGTGTGACGAAACTGCAGCCACGTGCTCACCAAAGGTAGAGCAGACCCCGGGCCCGATTCCCACAGAAGACGATACCTTGCCAGTCCTTAAGCAGCTTGCAGAGTGTCTGTGACGAAACTGCAGCCATGTGCTCACCCCAGCAAGTGCCCAAATCATTTGGACACTTCACTGACAAGAAAAATAAAACACTGAGCTGAACCCATTTTCCATTTGGAAGGACAGGGTTTATTATTATTTATTTTCAAGAAACACCATTCTGAAACTCACGTCGCTTGTCTTATCCCTCAGCCTGTGGGAGCTCTAGCCCTGCAAAGGGCATCGATTTCCTTTAGCGTGCTCTCTTCCTCACAACTCAATTAGAACACGTTTTTCCAGCGGGCAATGATCTTGATCCCATTAACATTCATGAGATGGGCTTGTGCCCCACTTGTTTTTTACTAAGAAAGCAGGAATCCAGGGATATTTATTCAGTCCAGTAGCCCATCACCTTGGGACAGCATTGCTACTGCAATTCCATTAGAAGGCACCAGCAATTGCAGGGGAAGTGGCAATAACCGAAAATTGTGGGTTTTAGACGATAGCTAAGAAAAACAAACTATTTATTGTGGATTTCCTCCACTGACTATTTAATCAAGAGAGAAGCTGCCATGCTCCGGGCAGTTGAGAACTCTGCAGTGGCTCAGAAATGGCTGAGCAGGATGGCTTAGCTGAAGACAAAGATGTAACTCCAGCCAGCGCTTCAGAACTGCCTCAAGACCCCTTCCATCCCCAGGAAGCCGGGCACCACGCGCACTTTGTTCATTTTGGCAGTCAAGCCTTGTCCAGATTCCTTCTATGCATTAAATTCTCACTGTAAGGCCAAGGGGAAAGATTTATGCCGCATTTTCATGAAACCTGGTTATGCGTCTCACTTGGGTTATGTATATTGTGTTAAATGGTGAAATGGAGTAGAGCTTTGCTCAGATCTGGGGATGGGGAGAGGAGCATTCTCTCAAAGGAAGACCATTGGCAGGAGCTGAAAATGAAGGAGTGAATGAAGGCTTGTGTGTATATGGGGAACAGGCCCCAGCTAGCTGGACAAAGCCAATGCGTAGCTAGAGATCATGGGTGAACAGAGAGCATGACCACTGGCATCTTGAAGTCTTCACTTTGCCTTGCTCCCTGTCTGCACATTTGAGGAGTAGGTCTGCACAGAAGGTGGCTGTGTGTCTCTTCTCTCCTGATTTCCTTCTTTGGCTCCATCCATACACGCTCTGAGGTCAGGACCACTTCTCAGGAGTGAGCCTTGCCTCGCTATGGTTGTATGGTCATAATAATAACATTATATACTCGATGCCTTAAATATGAACCTGGGTACAGTTCTGCAGGGTTGGAAATCCAAAACTGAGGTGCTAGATTATTCGATTTTTCAGTATGGGCTCTCTTGGGTTGCATATGACTGTCTTTTTTACTGTATTTGGGGATGAGAGAAGGAAAAAAGAGAAGGAAGGTGGAAGAGAGAGGGAGAGAATGTAAGTGTATGGTCTGTTTGTGAGGAGTGTCCCCCAAAATTTATGTGCTGAAAGCTCAGATGTCATCTGTTGAATCTGATCGTTAGGAGGTGACTGAATCATGGGGGCTCTGATTTCAACAATAGCTTAATCTACAAATATACTCAGAATTTAATTACATTATTAGGAAGCTTTAGAAATTTTAGGAGATGGAGCATAGTTGGAGGAAGGTCCCTGGAGCCATGCTCTGGAGCTCTGGAAGTAAACCGTGTCTTCCTGCCTGTCTCTGCTGGCTGCCATCCATTATGAAGTAAACACTTTTGCTCTGCTTCTGGCTCCTCTTCCTGGTTTCTGCCTCGCCCTTGTCCCAGAAAGAGCAGAGCCAAGTAACCATGAGCCTAAACCTCGGCAACCAGAAGTGCCATAAACACTCTCTGAATCTCTTCTCTCACACTTTTTATCAGAGAGAAAAATATCTCATAGAGTGAGGGGACATCTCCGATCTCTTATGTAAAGGCACTAATCCAGCCAGAACACCCCATCATTATGGCCTCACTGAACCCTAATTACCTCCCAAAGCCTCATCCCAAATGTCACCAAACGGAGGTGGTCACAGTTAGTACACTCTGCCCCTGCACCTCCATTCTCCTTATTCTGCAGCTTTTCCTGGCTATTGATTCCTTCTCCAGAACACTGAAGGAAGCAGAGAAAGCCCGCTGAAGTTCTGCGTGATCCAAAGGAACCATTGGTTTACAAGGTGTAAATGCAGGACTTTGGTATGTTCTTAGTGCCCAGACTTCTTCCCCGTTGCATCTTGGGTCACACAGACACCATTCCTGGCAGTCAGCAGCAGTGCTGAATGACAGCTGTGCTGTCCAACCACAGTGACTCCTATCTTAAGCACATCCTTCCAACACTGCTCAGGCTTGCATCAACATTTCTTTTTGTTCCTTCTCCTTAGATTTCTGGGCTCATTTTATTTTTCCTCGTCTTGTTTCAGATACCTGACCAATCTTTCAAGAATCACAAATGTATGCACATATGCCTATAAAGCTTATTAGGAGACCTGTGGTGCCAAATGACTATAATTCCCATACTTGGAATGCTGAGGCAGGAGGATCACTATGAGTTTGAGGCCAGCCTAGGCTTTGTAGCAAGTGCTATAAAGCCCTGAATGGGCTGCCTCAGAACAAGAACAACAACAAAACACAAGACACACAAAGTGTGGTGGTACACACCCATAATCACAGTGTTTGGGAGGTAGAGACAAGAGAATCAAAAATTCAAGGTTATTCTCAGCTAAACAATGAGTTTGAGGTCATTCTGGGCTACAGGAAATTCTGTTTTAAACAAGGGAACAAAAATGGAGGCATGATGGAAGGATGGAGAGACAGAGAGAAAGGGAGAGCAGAGGATTTAGTAGACCTCAGAGAAGGACACAGAATTGGTGTGGATGAGATTTAATGTGTTCATGTAGTCTATGGTGCTAGACATCAAATGTCAGGGTCTGCCCTGTGCTAGGCAGGCTCTGTAGTACA
>JAQHUG010000428.1:1254041-1284056 GCA_028555095.1 Dicrostonyx torquatus | reverse complement strand
AGCCTGCTGACTATTGTTTAGAAAAAGGCTTCTCCTATCCCCTTTAGCCAGAGAATACTTAGTTACAGGCTCTGTAGTACAGGGCTACAATCCTAGCCTACTGACTATTGTTTAGAAAAAGGCTTCTCCTATCCCCTTTAGCCAGAGAATACTTAGTTACTGCCACATGGATAATTTTAAAAACCTCCTGTGATCAGAGGCAGGGTTTTTTCCTATATCCATGTTAATCTAACTCCTCTGCCTAAAAGAAATCCTTATAAAAGATAAGGCCTCTATAGCATTTCTTTTGAATATAGAGCCTAAATTCCTTTCATTGAATGGTTCAGAAATGACTCCATTTTCTCTTAGGTGGGTCGATGAAATATGTAGAGAGAGCTTGAGCAATACCCTTGAAGTTTTCTTGAGGCTAAGAAACCTCACAATGGCTACTTCTGTCTGTGGCCATTTTGAGGTACTTTGACACAGTCCTTCAATAATGAAGGAAGAGGGCATGAATAAGATTAGCGGGAAACTTAGCTGGGAACGTGGTAGTGAGGCATAATGAAAACTGCTGCTTTTTTACTTCTATGAGAGTTCAAAGACATAGGGTGATCTCCCCAAATGGCTTCAGCTAACCTGATATAGGGGAAACATCAGAATTATTGGCATCCTAAGTCTAATTAGTTCTCAGGCTGGCTGAGTTCCCTTAATTCATCAATGGGATTCTGGAAAGCCAGGCGAGCAAATCAGGCAACCAAGATAAGTGGGACAGAAGATCACAGGCTGAAACAAAAGACTCCGGGTATCTGCTCCACGTTGTGATCCACCTGGTCCAGAAGCCAGGACCCGTCTGTTACCTGGTAAATGGACTCCAAGCAGAAACTTGGAATAGTGGCCCATTTACACTCCGATTAATTCTCTTTAACTCAGGATTCTATTAGCAAATAGATTAAAGAACCATTTGATCTTCAAAAAGAGGTTTATGGTTGCTTTGATGATTAAGTACCCGGAGGCTGGGGAAGCGACAGATTATCACGGATAATGGGTTAGGAGAAAGCTGGTATTAGGAACTCTCTGTCCTGGTCACATACAGATGATGCTGAGGTTAAACAAGGACTGGACTGACCATGTGATGCACTTGAATGGATGGCAGAGATAAACAAAGTGAACTTGGCTAACCTAAAGGAACCCATCTTTCTTACTTCTTAGAGGAAAATCGGGGATTAGTCGAGCTTTGAAGTCTAATGTCCATTATCTTAAGATGGCAAGTGTTGGGGAAAGTAGTTTGGCAAGTATAAACTCGGAAAGAAAAAAAGACATTGTCACGCCTGCCTCGACCAGCAAGGAAGACCCTACTCCGGGCTCTTCTTTCTGCAGTTTATTCAGGATCCCTGAACAATCTTCTGACCCTGGGAAAACCCTGCCCTCAGCCTAAATAGCCTCTGGGTGACCAACCTCAGCATGCCACATAGGCACTGCCGATAGGTCCAGGTACGCAGAAGCAAGCCAGATCCTAAGCCTAGCCAAATATGGAATTGTTTTACCCTGGAGAGCGCTCACCATCGGGAAGGTGGAAGGCAGAAGCCGGCGCCATCTTTAAGGCGCAGCTGCACGCAGCTCTCTACAAGACATAATCTTTATTTATTTTTTTTGAAAGAGGTTAATTTCTGTCCAATGAGTATCAGTGACCACCAGGCAATGGCAACCCATGGATATCTCCGCTGTGGGGTAAAAGGGTCCTTTGGCTGGTTCCTCCATGTAGATCCTGCTCTCAGACCCTCAAATGGAGGTGGAGGAATAACTGGTCCCCAGGCTGTGTTGGGTGAAGAGAAAGGTGGTAGAAGAAGGGGTTGCACGAGTAACTGTGGCTTCCAACAGTGTGTGAGATTTATCTTCAGATGGCTTCTTCCTTGAAGTGCGCTTTCCTGCCCAAATGAAACAAATGTAAACTTTGCTCTTCCAAGTCTTAGGAGAGAATGTATCAGAAATTTAAATTTTCTGATCTTTACAGGTAACTGTAACTGGAGCGATAATGTTTGCTAGGGGGTGATTGTTAACACCTAATTTGTTCTCCAGATTCCTAAATGTCCCCTGAAGAAGTTTGAGACCAATTTGGCAGATATGAGACACCAGAAAAATAGATATAACCAATGAAGAATCAAGGTAATGGATTCATGGGTACTCTGTGCTATATTTCTAAAGAACTTAGGAATCTGTAATTATTCTAAAAGGAATTAACTGAAGTTTTTAAAGTTCAATTTATTTTGAAAAGAAAAAGAGAAAATCATGACTAATAAATTGTAACAAAGCACATTTAAAAGAATTATCTTTGTCAAGTGTGATGGTGCATACCTTTAATCCTAGTACTTGGGATACAAATGCTGGCAGATCTGTGAGTCTGAGTCGACAGAGTGAGTTCCAGGTCAGCCAGGGATATATAGAGAGACGTTGTCTCAGAACCAGTTAAACAACTACATTTGATTCTAAGTGTCTACGGAAATACATGTATATGGCAAACTTCACTCTTTGGGGCTTTTGGATAATACGAGACTGAGAAAAACTCCAAAGTGATCATTTTAATTCCGGAATATTAATCCCCAAATTTAGTAGTTTATAAGTAAGTTGCTATTCACTTCAAATACCTGAAATCTGTGCATGTGGGCTTTAGCTCGTGTCCATCAGGGAATCCTAGACTACCCATAATGTAAGCCTTTCCGTCCGCAATGAAGGGAGGGATGCTATTTACAAGGAAATGGCAGTGAACAAAATAATAATACTAAGTGAGAAATAGTCAGTTCCAGAAAGGCAAATATATGTTTTCTTTCATTTGTGGTTTCTGGATTTTATATAGCTATATAAAATTCTGTGTGTGTGGTGTGCATGTGTGTGTGTGTGTGTGGTGTGCATGTGTGTGTGTGTGTGTGTGTGTGTATGTGTGTGTATAACATAGAAGTAGATGCAGGGTTGTCTAAAAGGGGGAACAATGACAGGGTAGAACTGACCATAGAGGAATACCCAGTGAAACACTTAGCATACAGCACAGACATCTAGAAAATATAAAAACAGCTAAAGAGTAGTGATGTGGGGTGTCCTTTTGTATCCTGTGAATATATTTTATTATCATTGGTTAATAAAGAAACTGATTTGGCCATTAGCAGGGCAGAATATAGCTAGGCAGGAAAACCGAACTGAATACAGGGAGAAAGAAGGCAGAGTCAGAGGTACTGGTAAGCCACTAGAGAAGCAAGATGTGAGGTAACAAGGCACAGGCCTCATGGTAAAATATAGAATAACAGAAATGGGTAGTTTAAGTTGGAAAAGCTAGTTAGTAAAAGCCTGAGCTAATATGCCGAGCAGTTTGTAATTAACATCAAACCTCAGAGTGGTTATTTGGAAGCCTCTAGTTACAGAGTCACTATCCTGGAGAATTTCAACAAGTCAAATAGGGTCTGAAGCATATGGCCCCTGGCTGATGTCCTCAGGAGCCTTGCTAGTCAGCTGGAGGTGCATGAAGAAGTGCGCAGACTCAGTGGGTTAGACAAGTTAACTGCTCTCAGCTCGAGTGCTGGGAGTCTGGGATGAGGGAGTCAGGGTGGTCGGGACTAGTGAAGTCCTCTGTAATCTGCAGAAGGCTGTTGTTTTTCCCCGTGGTGCCCCTGGAGCTGGGAGAGGTCCAGTAAGATTGCAACTGATACCTCTGATACAGTCACTAAGCCCACCCAGAAACTGACCAGCATGGCCTCTTTTTGGTGCAGGACAATTCTGTATCCTGTCAATCATGTTTTTAAATAAATGCTGATTGGCCAGTCAGGAAGTATAGGCAGGAAAACCAGACAGGAAGTAGAGGTGAGAACAGGAGATTTGGGAAGCAGGAAGCTTCCCTAGCATTCCTGCGCAGATCTCCAAAGAGGCAACAATGTAAGCTGCCCAGCTGAGAAAAGGTACCGAGCCATGTGGCTAACATAGATGGGTTAATATAAGTTATAATGGCTAGTAAAAAGCCTGAGATAATGGGCCAATCTGTTAATAACTCAATGTAGACTCTGTGTGATTTTCTTTGGGGCTTGTCAGCTGCGGGGTACCGGGCAGGACAGTAACCCCAACGAGCAGGCCCCTCATGATACATCTTTTGACCTAAGAAGTTTTAAAATCTGTACTTGCAGACCACTACACTAGGGAGGGGTAGGGTTTTGTAGATCAAACTGGTGGTGGGAAGGAGCCCAGGCTGAGTTCATGGTAGACCCAAAATGGGTCCTCCAGGCTGAAACGAAGATGTGTATTTCTAGAAGCAGATAATTTGGTGTTCAGTTAGTTGTAAAGATTTGAAATTTAGAAACAGGACTGGCAGATGATGCAGTAGGTAAAGGGACCTGCCCCAGGTCTCACACACAACCCAAGGTCAAGGAAGGACACTTGCAACTGTCCTTGACTCCCACGTGTGTGCCTAAGCATGTTCACAAAAACACAGTGTAAAACTAAGGATAAAATGTAGAAGCAGACACAGCCAAGGCGAGACTGTGGACGTGCTCCCCTTCCAGTCTGTCTTTGAAGTGTTGCTCCCTGTGCCAAGACTCCTGGCTCCCGTTAGGTTGAGGGGTTGGTACTGTGACTGTGGTTGCTGAAATCAATGAAATCCTATAAATGCCTAAGCATATTCAAAGTATAAGAAACATTAGTGCTACTACCTAAAATATAAAAAAAACCATTTACTGAGAAATATGAGTTTTGCAAGTGGGAAAATGGATGAAAGATTCAAAGAACGGAAGAAGTGCAGTCGGAGGGAGACTCCAGCAGTGATACGCAAGGCCAACATCTCAAGGCAAGGAAGACTCCGTAAGAACTGCAGGTGATATATCAGGTACAACACTTCCAGCCTCAAGTGACCACCAAACTGACAAAGTCAAGGATTTTTAAAATTACCTTTCCTATGGATGATAAACCAGGATAGCACCACAGTGAACCAGTCTACTTAAGCCAAGCTAAATGAGTCACCAGGGCTTGAACCAGCAACATGACTTCACGTTTCAACACCACCATCCTGAGGCTAAAAGGGACAGTCTTCATATTTCCTTTAAGTGCTTATTTCTTATTAAGAAATAAAAATTTCTCCCTTCCTCAATACAGCAACACTGCTGTTTTCACACACTTCTCCAGGCAGAAAGAAATCCAAAGCTGACCATGGGAGAAGTGAAATGGACTGCTGGGCTGCAGTGGTATCTCACTCTTTCCAGTTAACCCAGAGTCACTTCAAAGTCAAGCCGGAACAGTCAGTGTAATGCAGACCACGATCATGGCGTTGTCCAACCGTGTTGCTTTTTTGGTTCAGATGGACAGACAGTCCCTCATAAAATAGGCCAGGCTGGGGTGGGGGCGATGGCTCAGCTGCTCTCCACAGGACCTGGGTTTTGTTCCTGTGAGCCACATGACAGCTTACAACTGTCTGCAATGCCTGTTTAATATGATCTGATTTCTGTACTACTGTGATAAAACACTCTGTAGGCAGGCTGGCCTCGAACCTGTGATCCTCCTGCCTCTGCCTCTTTAAGCAAGTCGTGCCGGCATGTACCACTACAGCTGGTGATAAAACACTGGGATAAGAGCATCTTAGAGAAGGAAACGTGTTTGGACTCACAGTTTCAGAGGACTGGCTGGGAGTCCACGGCGGCAGAGCAGAGCAATGGCAGTCGGGGCAGAAGGCTGATTACCTTACACAGGAAGCTGAGAGTCAGCTGCAATGGCGGGGGTCTGAACACTGAAGGGCCGGCAGTGCTGTCCTCCTCCAGTGAGGCCACACCCGCTAAGCCTCCCCAACAGCACCAATTGGGAATCACGTATTCAAACACCCAAGACTACAGGGAACATCTCATTCAAACGACAGAAGCCCTCTCTTAACCTCTGTGGGCACCTGGCATAGACATGGCAGGCAAAATACTCATACATATAAAAATAAAATACGTACATTGCTGGGAGGCAGAGGCAGTCAGATCTCCATGAGTTCAAGGCCAGACTGTACTACAGAGTGAGTTCCAGGACAGTCAGGATCACACAGCGAGACCCTGTGTCAAAAAGTGAAAGGGAATAAATAAAATAAATGTATTACTACTTTTTACTAAATAGGTCCAGCCCCTAGAGCGCTATCGGCAAATCTCTGCCCTGGGCTGGAAACACTGCCTTTGTCCAAATGACAGGTTTGGGAGCTACCATCTGTGGTTCTAACCACTTCACTACCTTGGACTGAATGTTAAACATTCTTCTGAAATATGGCTGAAGTGCACGCTGAGGAGAAGCCTCCATTGACTTGGTGGTATGTTTACATGGAGAGAGACTCATCCTCTCTCCTCCACCACAGGGATGAGTTAGCTTACCAGAGAAGTCAGGGCAGTGGGTACTGGATCCAGCCTTGCTTGAAGCATTAGCCTCCAGATGAATCTATTCTTATTTCTCAGAGGTGGGGCTCTGACTGGCAGAGACACCTCTGACCTCCCCCAGCCTCTGATTTGAATGAACTTCTTTCTGGCCCGCTCTGGATTGGTTACGATTTAGTCTGTGTGTAGTTTTTTTTTCTTGTACTATCCCTACACACACACACACACACACACACACACACACACACACACACACACAACTATTGGCTGCCCACGCATGTTTAAGCATTGCCGGGACATAAATGATGATGCTGATAATGGTCCCCCAAGCTCTTTGCCTACCATTTCTCAAATCCCATTTGCCTCTTTCTTGATTTACTCCCTTATTCTGCTGGGACATATCACCCAGAATGTGTCTTCTACGTCAAGACAATCCCCCATCTCCCAGGGGATTCCAGATTCTGTCATGTTGGCAACTCATCATCATAGGTTTGTACTTCTCTGAATATAATTGATACCTGACTGGCATGCCAGAGTTGTGGGCACAAGACCCATGCAATAACAAACATGCCATCATTTTGTTAGGGGAGAGCTGGGCTTGGTTTGTTGTTCCATCATTGTCACATTGAAATTATAATTTTTGACTTTCAAAAGAATTTTTTAGAACAATCTTTTGTTATTTTACATATTGATCTCAGTCCCCCTCCCCCACCTCCCCCAATTCCCCCCACCTCCCCACATCACCTCTCATCCACTCCTCAGAGAGGGTAAGACCTCCATGGCAAGTCAACAAAGTCTGTCACATCAAGTTGAGGCGGGCCCTCCCTCTGTATCTAGACTGAGCAAGGTATCCCTTCATAAGGAATGGGCTCCAAAAAGCCAGTTCATGCACTAGGGATAAATCCTGGTCTCACTGCCAGTGACACCACTGTCCCAGCCACACAGCCATCACCCACATTCAGAGGGCCTAGTATGGTTCTATGCAGCCACCTTGAGATCATTTTTCAGCAAGAATTCCACAGCTTTTCCATTAGAACTCCCTGTGGACTGTATGTAGAAGCCTACGTTGAAGTCAGTTTTTCTCTTCATTTTTCTGCCACAACTGTTTTCTCTTCTGGTATCCAGCATCGCTGTTGAAAAGTCTGGCACAGTTCTGATTTCCTTCCTTTTGGCCTTTGTCCAATCCTTGTTTCCTCAAAAGTCCTCACTATTCCTCCTCCACTCCAGAGAACAACACTTTCGGATGCTGTCCTTGGACTGGGTCTTCCCTGTGTCAGTCAGATATTAGTCACTGAGACAAGACACCAAGAGAAACAGTCTGAAGAGGGAAGGACCGAGGTTAGCTAATGGTTGGGGCTTCAGTCACGATCTCTTCTCCATGTTGACGGAATGTTATGGCGTGGCAGGAAGAGTATGATCAGGAAGAGCAGGTCACTTCACGCTGGACCGGAAGCAGCAGGAGTGACAGGAAGAGGCTGGGATGAGGAACATTTCCCAGGCTCACCTCCAATGACCTCCTTTCTTTAGCCAGGTCCTATGCTTTGTAAAGCATCCACCAGCCAAGGCCTCAACCTTGAGGCACGTGTGCGTGCTTCATATCAGACTACAGCAGAGTTTTCATGTCTGGCACATTGGTGTCCTCTGAGTCTTGAGACCTCAGCACTGAAACCCGGAGGAGTTCTATGCTATTGTTATGATGATTTTTTTCCTTCCATGATTTCTCCTTATAAAATTCTTTCCTCCTTTTTTTCTGGTGTCAGAACTCATGGCCAGGGCCTTCTTTCACCCTGGAATTATTTGAGGAGTTTTTTTCTGTATACAATCTCTGTTTTTATCTACTTTCTTCTTGTTGCTTATTGGCTGTTTTTGTCATACTTCTGGTAGTTTTGTCTTATATTGTAATACTTCCATTATATTTTTAATTTACCATATTGTGTTTTTAAGTCATGATTATCTTTTTTGGGGGGGCCTGGGTCTCTTTTTTCTTTTAATTTGGACATGCTCTTTTCTTTTACCTATGTGACTCCATAATAAACAGCATAGCACATGTACATTATGTGCAAATACCACTTTTATTTTTTGAGGTAAGGTTTTACCATTTTACCAGAATTCAAGCTGGTCTTGAATTCTCAATGTTTCTGTTTAATGTTTTTGCTTCTGTTTTCTGATATCAGGGCTTAGAGTAGTGTCTGTTCCAGCTCCTAACTGAGTGTGTCAACAACAGATTTTTTTAAAAAGAAGATATTTAATTTATGATTTACATACTTTATGTATGCACGAGTGTGAGTACACAGATGTGAGGGTGCACAAGGCACTTTCTCTGTCAGCATGGGCTGAAATGTTCTGAAGCTATGAGACAGACTCAAATTTCCCTGCTTGTTTTGTCTGATAGATTTTCTTGATGAATCAAAGAGCCTCCAAGTTTTGAGTCTTTTGTGGGCTTCCTGAGGCTGCAGGACTTGTCTCTTGCTGTTGCTCCCCCTGAAAGCATCTAGCCTGGCCTAGCTCCACTTCCCTGGCTGGCTACAGCAGTCCCCTGCCTATTCATGTCCATGTTATTCCTGTCCATGTCTATTTCTCTCAAACATATTGCTACCTACTGTCAGCTTCCAGGCCTTGTCCTGTTCTCTCTCCTCTTGACTAATCTTCTTTAAGGTCTTTAATTCCATGTTGGAGTATTGTAGATTATTAAAGATGTGTTAGATTTGTTTATGCTGTGGAACATTTGTTTATTGATGCATTATATTAATAATGCAAAGATATGTCGCTTTCTTTTATGTTGCATTTGTTTAGCTTTGTGAAACTTTGTTACTGTGCCTGTCTAAAACATCTGATTGTTCTAATAAAGAGCTGAACAGCCAGGCAGGAGAAAGGATATTCGGGGCTACCAGGCAGAGAGAATAAATAGGAGGAGAAATATGGGAAGAAGAGAGATTAAGAAGGAGCAAGAACAAGGAGAGTAGGACACCAGGGATCAGCCACCCAGCTACACAGACAACAACCCAGTAAGAATGAAAGATATACAGAAATAGAAAAAGGTAAAAGCCCAGAAGCAAAAGACAGATGGGATAATTTAAGAAAAGCTGGCTAGAAATAAGCCAAGCTAAGGACGGGCACTCATAAAGAAGAATAAGACTCAGTGTGTGAATTATTTGGAAGCTGATTGAAAGACCATCCGCTAAAGAGCAAAGAACAAAGAACCAAATAGGAAAAGAAAAAAAAACAACTACATTGTAGTGTTTTAGGAGAGAACAGAGACACATTTCTTTCAATGCAGCATCTTTAAGTGGAATTCCTAAGTAACCTTCCAAAGTCTTTGCTACACTCTAGGTCCATGTCAATGCTGAATCTGGAGATGAAGTGCTATGGAGAGTGTCCAAGAGAGAGACAAACAAAATAAGAGAAAATCAGAATGCTATATTTGACAAGGAATGTCCTAGCTCTATAAATAGATCTTTAGTACCAAGGACAGACAGGAGACTTTTCTTTTGAAGGTCATTCAGCTGTCTAGGTTTTGGAAAATAAAATTAAATGCCCATGTAGGGGAAATTCAGCCCTTTTAAATGAAAAGGAAGAAAATGTATAATGAACTGACAGATTTGATTTGCTTTGGATGGACTTTCTTTCTATGGAATATTATGCAAATTCATTTCAAAATTATTTCTGGAGGGGAATGACCTTACTTAAAGAAAAATGCAGCAGAAAGGGTGACTTAGTTATGGTTTCTTTTGCTGTGAAAAGACACCATGATCATGGCAAGTCTTACAAAGAAAACACTTAACTGGGGTGACTCCCTTACAGTTTCAGAGGTTCGATCCATTATCATCATGGCAGTGAGCATGGTGGTGTTCGGGCACTCATGGTGCTGGCTGCATCTTGATCAGAAGGAAACAGAAAATGGACTGTCTGTCTCACTGAGTGAAGCTTGAGTAAAGGAGACTGCAAAACCCACCCCACACTGACATACTTCATCCAGCAAGGCCTCATCTCCTTCAACAGAGCTAAGCCTCCTGATAGTGCCACTCTCTTTAGGGGCCATTTTGTTTCAAACCACCACAATGGAGAAGGATAATGGAATTAGGTTTATAATTCACTCTGAAATGCACACATGCTCGTGATGCTTATGCACACACACACACACACACACACACACACACACAACTGTACTGAGAAAGTAAGATATTAATATTCAGAGTGAAGTCTCTTCCCCTGCATTTCTGTGTATTTTATATTTTATAATATAATGTTAGAACAAGACAAAAGATTTCGGTGTCAGAGACAGATGAATGTGCAGCACCTACAGATCTATGCTGACCCTCAAAAATGAGTCAGAGAAGACAAGACTCATGCCTTTGTCGGGAAGTATTAGCTATTACAACGTTTGCTCTAAAGACCTGGAGCTGATGTGCTGTCTGGGATCCATGCTGCTTTGGATCTGATATGAAGACCAACCAAATTCAGCCTTTGGAATTTCGAGATTCCCAGTCCAAAGACCGAGTATTCACCAAAAAATAAATGATCCCCATTGATGTGGTCAAGGTTCAAGGCTGCATCACTGATAAACTGGTCCAGAGCAACAGTTTTCTGTCATCTGCTTTGGCTTCCTCTGTATTTAACCTTGCAATTTCCATTGTCCAGTTCCGAGGATGACGACCTGGGCTAATGGAAACGGAGGGATACTGCCAAGTGGCCTTTAGTGGAAAGTAGACTTGATATCAGAATTACAGGCTCCATCAGGCCAGTTTAGTTTATACAATCTGTCACCCTTAGTCAGAACTACAGCCTGGCCCTCATGCTATCACTCGGTGCAGCTACCTGTGCCACAAGACAGTGAAGTTTATCTCATGCACACCGACTTGACCTTTACTATGGTCCCAGCTGGCCCTTGATAGGATTAACTTCCCTGCTGTTTACGAAGTCATCTGAGTGCAAACATCTTTTCATTTTAGAACACTGTAATAAAGTGCTTTACAAGTTGATGTGAGAGAATGCAGACAAGTTGCTATTATTATTTCTTATAGAAATAAAATACCAGATATGCATTTATCAAATGTACCCATCTACTCGCCTGTTGCTGTTGCTGCTGCTTGGGACATTGTATAGAATGTGATGTGACTTGCCGGGCTCAATATGGGGTCTGATCACAGGTTCTGAGAGAAATTACAGCTCCAACCTGATGTTTGCAAGGACAATATAGAACTATTCGTTAGGGCATAGTCTTTCACAGCTTCTCTGAGCATGTTACCATCTGCAGTTCTGCAATGATAATTCTTTCATCTTTCTTCATTTTTTCAACAGACTCCATGAGCAAACACTAGTGGATTTTTAAAAATTAATTTGAAATATGCCATATTTTGAATGCTCTGCCAATACTGTAAACATTATTAAATGGAACTGCTTACATTTCCACACTTAAAGGAAGCTTGTGGCTTTAATACAGTCCCTTAATTTTACGCATAAAGAAATGGGGGTCCAAGGATCTATATACCTTGCTTTGGATTATAGAAGGGGTAAATACCAGAGTGGTTGCTGGCACTAGCTCTCCTGGTCACTGGTAAGACTTTTCTCTTAATGATATACCTAGCTCTGTTCAAGGCAGGATTTCTGTACTGGTCTGCTTATTATTTAGCACATCCTCATAAGTGCCAAGGCAGGAATAACTTTATTCATAGTTTTTTTTTTTGTCAAGGACAATCTTTATTCATAGTTGTAAGGAAACCAATTGTTCTAAAACAGTATTTCCCCTAATAATAAAAAACAATCTGATTAAAGTGAGCTAAATATTTAAACAAAAACTTTTACAAAGTAAAATATATCAGTAACTGTAATATCTTGAATATTTATCATCATTCGTCATCAGAGAAATGCCAACATAATCCATGATGGGGTCAATTGATGACACTCACTGAAACAGCTTATGTAAGAAAAACATATAAATGCCAAGCTTGGGGCAAGATGTAGCAAAATTCGTTTGTTGTTTGCTTGAAATAGGCTAAATATCAGTAATACTGGATCAAAACTCACTATATAGCCCAGGTTAGCCTTCAGACTTCTGGTCCTCCTGCCTCAGCTTCCAGAGTACTGAGATTATAGGTGAGTATCACTAACCCCATTGTAGGTAGAGCCCTTCACCCTTGTGCTGGGTAGGTGAGCACAGACAACAGCTTGGAAGACTTCTGGAGGCTTTGTAAAGCTGGATGCACTTTTGGGTGCTACTTCCTGAAGACGACAGTGGACGCACACATGAAAGCTTGTGCGCACACAATCCATCATGGGTTGAACTGCAACAGTCAAAAACTTGAAAAATTTACTTTTTTAAGATTTTTTGAGTCAGGGTCTCATGTAACTCAGGGTAGTCTCAAATTTGTGATGTAGCTGAGGAGAACCTTGAATTCCAGGCCCTCTTGCTTTCGATGGAGAGGGCTGGAGCTACACACAAGCCGAAAAGATCTCAGTGCCCATTGGTAATGACCAGATTGATGGGATAGCCATATAAAGCCATGTCCAAGGTCATGCATGTGACCTTACTTGGAATTAGGGTCTTCTCAGAAATATGAAGGTAAAATGTACCAAGACAACATTCTCCTGTGTTGAGGATGAACCCTAATTTGTCTGATAAATAAGAGAAAGGATACAGACCGACAAAGTAATCATTGTGAAGACAGTAGCAGACCTGAACGCCATTGCCACAAGCCAAGAGACCCAGATCATTCAGAAACTGGAGAAGAGAAGGAGTCACCTACAGAACTTTCAGAGGAAGTGTGGTCCTGCTCAGGCCTTGGTGGCAAACGTCTAGCCTCCAGAGAAAACATTTCTGTAGTTTCAGTCCAGACAGTGAGTTCTGATTTGTTACTTTAGTCTCAGGAAAATCATATGCTATATGAGTTTGCTTTTATAGAGAAAACGCTGGCTTGTCTATAGTGACAAAAAGCAACATGCCCAGTAATTGCTTGTCCCTAGAGACTGAGGGAAGGGTGGACTGCCAAAGGGCCAAGGAAGGCTAGGGTATGAAAGAGTACTCTGCATTTAAGTTGTGGTAACATTTTACAGGTTCATCCAATTTTGGATGGGTGCATTTGATTATAAATGTTACTTTGTTAAATGCATTGTTTAGCTGCAGTGGTTATTTCTAAATACAGAAGGTCTCTGAGCATACAGAACATGTGAAAACACCCACGGCTCGGTTATAGCTTTACTCCAGTTGAGCCTGTGATTAAAGATGTATGATTTTTTTTCCTGCTTTGGGGATAGACTGGAGCTGCAGAGTCCTTGTCTGGCGTAGTATTCTGCAGGATGTGAAGCAAATGAAGAAAGTGGTTGTGTTACGTAATATGCTTTTGCTACTTTCCAAAGTTCAAAGTCAAAGTTGGAACATTAAAAAAAAAATTAAAAAGCTATGAAGCTGTTTGTACCAGTTCCATCTGTTTTCCCAAATAAAGAACATTGCTTAGAGCGGTTGTTGTTCTCACTGCCTCCTCCCCGCTCCCACTCCCTACTGTGTGTGTGTGTGGTGTGGTGTGTGTGTGTGGTGTGGTGTGTGTGTGTGTGTGTGTGTGTGTGGTATGTGTGTGGTGTGTGTGTATGTATGGTATGTGTGTGATGTGGTGTGTGCGTGTGTGGTGTGGTATGTGTGTGGTGTGATGTGTGTGTGTGTGTATGTGTGGTATGTGTGTGGTGTGGTGTGTGCATGTGTGTGTGGTATGTGTGTGATGTGGTGTGTGTGGTATATTTATGGTGTGGTGTGTGTGTGTGGTATATTTATGGTGTGGTATGTGTGTGTGTGGTGTGTGTGTGGTGTGTGTGGTATATTTATGGTGTGGTGTGTGTGTGGTATGTTTATGGTGTGGTGTGTGTGTGGTATATTTATGGTGTGGTATGTGTGTATGTGGTGTGTGTGTGTGTGGTGTGTGGTATATTTATGGTGTGGTGTGTGTGTGTGTGGTATGTTTATGGTGTGGTGTGTGTGGTAAATTTATGGTGTAGTATGTGTGTATGTGGTGTATGTGTGTGGTGTGTGTGTGGTATGTTTATGGTGCGGTATGTGTGTGTGTGTCTGTGTGTGTGGTGTGCGGTGTGTTGTTTGTGCGTTGTGTGTTGTGTGTGTACATTGGCAGAGGAACCAGCAATATTTCCCTGAGAGAAAAAAAATACATACTGCTGCAGGAGGCAGCCCTTTCTAGCCTTGGGCTCATAAATCCTTCAAGGAAACCTTACTCAGCTGCCAGTCCATCACCTGAAACTGAGCATTTGCTCTACTTAGCTCTGGGTGCGCTTCTACTCCTGGAGGGTGAATTTTAACCAAATTTTCTGGTTTTGCATTGTGGAATCCTTGGATTTTATCTTGGGAAGAAGTACCCTTAAGTTTGGGAAAATTTAAATAAACTCTGCCAGAGCTGTGTCAGGGCCCTGTGTCTGTCTCCTCAGTCCTGCCTGGAGCTCTGTCTGTCTGTCCATCTCCTCAGTCGTGCCTGGACCTGTGTCTATCTGTCCATCTTTTCAGTCCTGCCTAGAGCTGTGTCTGTTTGTCTGTCTCCTCAGTCCTGTCTGGAGCTGTGTCTGTTTGTCCGTCTCCTCAGTCCTGTCTGGAGCTGTGTCCGTGTCCTCAGTCCTGCCTAGAGCTGTGTCTGTTTGTCCGTCTCCTCAGTCCTGCCTGGAGCACCAGGAATCCTCATCATCTGCAGGAGTCTTTCTTCAGGCAGGAAGGTGTTTTATTTCATTTTCTCCATTATTCATTTAATTATTGAGTCTTTTCCCTATTCCTTCTTTGCTTTTGGACCTCCTCTGGGTCTGTTTCCAAGCTCCTTTGTTTTGTCTTGGGACATCCATTCTTTGTTGTTTAGACTGTAGGATACATTCTTAAGGCTTCAGAGATGATTCTTGAGTGTGACTATAGATTTTGACAAACTGACTATTCACAAATTAGATTAATATTCAAGTTTTAAATTTTTCCTTATTTGTATGCGTATGGGTGCTTCACCTGCATATATATCTATACATATATATGACTGTATGTTCAGGGCCTGAGGAGGCCACAGAGGGCATTAGATACCCTGGGATCAGAGTTTCAGACAGTTGTGAGCTGCCATATGGGTGCTGGGAATTGAACCTGGGTCTTCTGGAAGGGGAGTCAGTGCTTTTAACCACTTAAACATCTCTCCAGTCCCTAGTATTTAAGGGTCTAATAATGAAGTGAAAGCTTTTGTCTTGATTCCCCAAAGCCTTCCTTATGTGTAAGTCTCTCTGAAGCCTCTCTCTTGCTGCCGCACTGTGGATCTGACAGCACCGAGGACGCTGATGCTGCACTCCTCAGCGGGAGTTGTTGCTGTGTCTTTCCCCTGAAGTCTTCTTCCTTTGGCCCGCACACCCTTCTCTGGCTTCAGATCTTAGGCCATCCTCTCGGGCTTCTCAACTGGCGAGTCTTACCTCTTCTCCACTCTCTGAAGATTCTGTGAGACACGGGCTACAGTGTCAGGTGTGGAGTGTCAAGGGGACACAGCGGAGGTTTAAGGGTTATTGATGTGGACTGTCTTCTGGTTATCAGGCTGTTTGGAAAATATATGAAGATATTTATAGTTATACATAATGATAAAATATGTAAAAGTGTACACACTTTACTAAGCACATTTTATCAAGTACACATTAGTCCCTTCCCCTTATCCAGTTTTACCTCTCGTGCATTCAGTTACCTACAGTAAACAGTGGTAAAAATTTACATGGGAAATCCAGAAGTAAATGCTTCATATTTTAAATGATTTTATTGCTGCATATGACTATAATGGTTCTATTATTGTTGTTGTTAATTTCTTTTGCATCTATCTATAAACTAAGCCTTACTCTAGGTATGCATATGCAGAGAAGGTACAGCATACACAGAGCTCGAGCTGTCTTCAGTTTTAGCTATGGACCAAGTGTCTCAAAACACACCTTAGGAGAAAGAGAGAAAGAGATGACTTTGTGTAAAAAGCTCTCTCTCTGTCTCTCTCTGTCTGTCTGTCTGTCTCTCCCTCCCGCCTCTGTGTGTGTGTGTGTGTGTGTGTGTGTGTGTACATGATTACCTACACATGCTTGTACACAGTATCTCTTCTCCTTGGGAAGAACATTATGCCCTAAAACCTTCATGGAAATGTTCAAGAAAATGAGGCGTAGCTGATGATTCCCAAACCTTCATCTGACCAAGGCAGAAGGGGCCTCTTGGCTCACTCATGGTCTAAATCAGTGGTTCTCAACCTTCCAAATGCTGTTACCTTTTAGTGCAATTTCTCATTGCTTCTTCATAATTGTAATTTTGCTACTGTTATGAATCATAATGTAAATAGTTTTGGAGACAGAGGTTTTTCAAAGAGGTAGTGACCCACAGGTTGAGAATTGCTGTTCTAGACTGAGGGACAGTTGGGGTGCAAACCCTTGGCCAAAATAGTGTGTGTCTTGAGTGTCACCTTTCACATACCCCCCAGTAGCTTTTAACTGAAGTTCTATGAGACTCAAAGATACTGTCTTGTCTTCCTTGTGTTCAAACTAATAGTTCAAACCCATTCAAGGAACCTTTTCAAAAGAATTTCTCTTTTCCAAACCCAAATTTTAGTTCTTCCCTCACTGTGCAATTCAAAGCAGTTATTTTGGAAGAGTGTTCTCTAGGACCATATCCCAATTCTGTGGCTCAGGTTGGTTTTCAACTGTTAAGAGCATCAACACCACCAATAAACAGAGAACTAAAATATCTCAGAAGTGTGAATTAGCTCCCGATAACAGAGTACAGGGAAGTTGATTGAAATCCAGGCAAGAATCGAGGTTTTCTTCAGCCTGAACTCCGGCTGACAGGAGCTCTCGGTACAGGGCTGTGTTGATGCTTAGGTTTTGCACAAACCACTGTTCTTTTACAGAAAGTGACCCAGCAGATCTGTGCATAAACTGGGAGGCTGAATCATCAAGTACACAAGAAAAGCAGAGTTTAAGTCATGGTGAGATCTTTACATTTTTAACTGAAAGGAAATGCTTGCCTGCTTTCTAACTCATCAGCACTGTAGAGAGCAGACTTCTGCACCAAGGCCTTCCAACCATGAGCATCCTGGGCTCAGGAGCAGTCTGGTTCCCCTGGAGCCAACAGGTTCTGGGAGACGAAGACCAGCTACGTGTGGTCTGGAGAGCCAGTTACAGGCTCGTGGGAAGGTTGTTTACTACTGGTTTACATTCTAGGGAGATCTCATCCTATTTGCTCTCCTTCTTTTTTGACAATGGAGGATCATTAAATTGCAGAACAGATTAGATGATGTTAAATTTTTCCCCTTTTCCTTAAAGGTACTTACATAGAATTCCTCTGACTCTGACCACAATGGAACTGATGGATCAAACATCGGAATATTCTCCTTTGAGACTGTTACCTCTAATTGCCTAGGAGATGAGGGCAACCCAGTACTTGACATCTGGAGTACACCGTCTTCTGAAAACCTTCTCCACACCTGATGTGTGTTGCTCTGGAGGTTGCCCCTTTCCTAAATACCTTTGACACCAGTCTCTGCAAGTCATCTTGTCTGGGTAGATGCTGGAATTTTCCTCTATTGCTTAAATTCTAGTAACCAGGCTTTGAATTGGTTGGAAAAATGGGCTCACTTTTTACATCACAACCACCATCACTGCTCCTGTGTATTCTCAGTCCCATCAGTGAAAGTGGAAGCATCGAGGCTGAGCTCTCCCTCCACCTGCCAACACCAGCTGTAGCTTCTCCCAGTCTGTCTGGCAACCTTGATTTGCTTTTCCCCCCAAAGAAGAAAGAGCTGACCTGGATAGGAGGGAGGACAATTAATTTCTTACTATCCTAGTTACAGACCGAGTACTGTTCTGGCTTGGATCACAAGTATGCCTTAAAGGCATAGGCAGGAATTTTGTCGAAAGGAATGGTTCTATTGGGAGTTGGTAGAGACTTCCAGAGGTGGACCTGATGGAAGGGAAGGAGGTTGGTGCCTTTAAAGTGGCCCCTTCTTTCTCCTTGTCTCATCCCAGCAGTCGTGGTGAATGTAGCTTTACTTCTCCATACACTCCTGACAGTGACGTGTGTCTTCAAAGCCATGGGTCCAAGGGAGTATTTGCTGAAATCTCGGAAATCAAAATCATTACTTTCTACTTTGAAGATGTTTTTGTCTTAGGTCTGTCATCATCCTGACAGAAGGCTGACTACTTGATTACGTTGCCTAGGCTGCTTGCAGATGCTCAGAGTGACAACTGAACTCCATCCAATAAGATCAGGGAGTAGGTTATCACTCAAGGGACAAGCCAAACCAGAGGAACCACATCGAACTTGGTTATGAAATTTAATTGGATTCAGTTCATTTTCCCACTTTCAAACCAGAACAACAAACTCATGGATCAAATTTAAGCTCTGTATGGATGAAGAAGTCTGGGCCAGGCTGATTCCGCCTGCTGCTAGAGATTGCCTTAGGTGATGTGCAAACTTTCTCCTTACACATGCTCAGAGCTTGGGTTTTAACTAGTGTCATTTGCTCGGGGTTCCTCAGACGCAGCTGTGCACCGGCTCTCCTGCGTGTCTCTTCCGGTCTCTGCCTTAGAAGACCTGATAGTGAGCGATACTTCAGCACTCAATGTGTCATGACCATGGTGATATACTTGACTTGTTTTAGTCTCCATTCTCTGTCCTATAAAGTGTTACTGTCTCCCTGAGTGACAGCAGTCGCCCTGTGAACTGCCACCTTCCGAAGGTGTGACCTCCATCCTTCCATTTCAGCAGACAGCTTCTAAAGTGCATTGCAATAAAATCACCAACCTTGGAGGGATGAAAACAGCTCTGGGATTAAAAAAAATCCTTTTATGAATTTCTTTTTTGACTTACATTTGATAAAATGCTGGAGCTGAGACAGCACTGAAAAGGGGGAAAGAAAGAAAAAAAATCTCCCACAAGAGATTCAATTCACTGAACGCCCCTGTGTTTATTCTCAGGTCTTAGTGCATTTCAAATCACAACCAAGTTGTTAATGTTTTCCATTAAATCCAACTATGTAATGTCAGCACAGTGTTTCTCGTAAGCCACAGTGGTCTTCTCCAGCCAGGCTACCAGCTGACAGGGAAGGAGTCTGAACCACGGGACTCAAGGTCACTGTCACTGTTTTCTTATTTGCTTCCCCACATAAGTCACTGTGCTAATGCTGTCTCTGAAACACCCTATATTAGCTATGCCATTGCTTTCTCCCCTGGGAGCAGGACAAATACTGCAGCCCACACCATGCATAGCTGGTGCTGGCTTAGCACAGCGATTCATATTTTGAGAGCGGGGTTCCTGAAGTGCAGAGAGTGACATTCTCAGAGTTCTGATGAATGAGTCACCCGGCACTGCTGGCCGCTAAATGGCCTACGATGGCATCTAGACCTGAGAAGCAGAGGAGTCTGTGGAAATTGGGTTTTGTTCTGAAATTCAGTAAGGTTTGAACTGCACCAAAAAATGTGCTGTTTCTGACTGGTAGATTTTGAGAGGACGGAGAGCTCACTGGGGTCTCAGCCTGCCATAAAGCCTCTTGATGCCCCAGCTAGGTGTTTTGCCTGGCTGTCCTTGTTTAATTGAGAATTGTGCCCAAGAAAACCAAGTGTGGTAGTTAGCATGCCTGTAATACCAGGGTGGCTGAGGCAACTTGAGCTACACAGATCTTGTCTCAGAGTAGCAACAGCTATAGCAAGAGCAACAGCAACAAACACCCGAAAACAAAATATCTTTACCAACAAAACACTTAGGAGCGAGCAGAAGAGCATGAACTGGAGGAGATGTTCACCCTGTCCGCCCCTCTAGTTCGTACTCTCCATTCTAAACTCCCACCCCTTCCGCGCTTCATTGTGAAAGAAACCTCAGTCTCACACCTTCCTGATCCTCACTTTGAATTATTGGAATTTTTATTTACCATATTTTTTTCTATGAGATGGTTTTGTTATACATTTATTTTAATATTTTTCTTTTGTTTTAGTCTGTTTTTATTTTCAAACATTTAGCTGCCCTCTTTTGGGAATTTTTAGTTACAATTAAATCAGTTTTCTAAAAATCTTCCTTCACTTCGGGTGTGGTGGCACATGCATGAGTTTAGACTCTAAGCAAGAGCAAGAGCAGACAAGGAATGAAAGGGAGAAAGATGGAACACCCTGCACATGCATGAGTTCAGACTCCAAACAAGAGCAGACAAAGAATGAAAGGGAGAAAGATGGAACACCCTCTGCTTGTTACAGGATCCTGGGAAATCATTTTCAAAGAAATTCGATCTGAGAAGAAACAGAGCCTTGGGATTATATTTGGGGAGGCTCTCTTTGCTCATTTGGGAAAGCATTTTGGAGGTGGGCCTGTTCCCAAGCATGCTCAATTAAAAAGGTAAATTACCCGGTTAGAGATTGTAGTTCAAGGACGAAAGACAGAAGAAAGGGATACATCTGGACATGCTTAATTTTTGTTAGAAATATGGTGGCATCAACAATCCCTGAAGAGTTTAACTTCTTTTCAAAAAAAGTTTTCTCCTCAACCAAAAGATGTGTCATCCTTAAAGATACATTAACATAATAGTTTGCCCCTAAGGGGGTCTAACTCACCTAAAAGCTGCTAACAGCTTTCTGAGGCAGGGGGATTAGAACTGTGAAGCTAGCCTGGATTATATTGTGAAACCCTGTCACATACACATGCACACACAGACACACACACACACATATATACATACACGGACACACACACACACACCCCACATACAAAGTTCTTCTATGTGATATTTTTTCTACAGTCTTCAGGTTTGGCTAGGCCTAATATGAGGAATTTATCAACATTGACAGAGTCTCTGTATGCAACCCTGGAAGTGGCTATGTAGACTAAGCTGTCCTCAAATTTGCAGATCACCCACCTCCAAGACTGGGCCTAAAGGCATATTCCACAACCACACCAATATTCTTTAACAGGTTCTTACTGGTGATTTACAATGAACAGAAAAAGACAGGAATAAAAACATAAGAAATAATAAGCTGATGACGTCAAGCCATCCTTTAGGTAGAGCACATGGACGGACATGAGCTGGTTAAACTGTAGAGGACTATAAATAAAGATGTCCAGCTTTCCAGCTGCTGTGGATAGAGAAATTGAGGGGAAAGGGGAACAGCGGTGTAGCAATGCAAGAAGTCAACCAGGGCTAAGGGACTTGAGCTAAGCAGGACACTCTAATGACTTAGCACTCTGTTAACTCTTAAATACCTTGCTTTCCTCCCCATCGCTAATGATTCCAAGCTAAATTTGCAAATAGCCAGTGAGGTTTTGTTTCCCCCTCAAGACTTTGAGCCTTGATAAGCAAACTAAAGATCAAAAGATTGTATTTTATAATTAAATCTTCCTATAACCTTGACTTGAGTACACGCAGGGTGAGCAGGTCAAAGCCGTCACGCTGTGGGGCACAGCTCCGTGACTATGACTTGCAGGAAGGCTTTCTGAAATAAGGGCCACACACGTGATGGGTGAGCAGAGATGACAGTGAAACCCCCTCTCCTTTCCGAGATTCAGATGCTGATGTGAACAGTGATAGTGACTGCACTCTGCCGAGGCAGCAGAACTTTCACGTTTGAAAGGCAACTCTGTTGTCTGGACTCATGTACTGTGTCTATACTGCAAATAGACAGTAACAGGCACAGTGTCATGCCACAGTCAAAGCCCTTGACGACATGCAGGTTCAGTGCCAGGAACTCAGTGTTCACACGGCTCATCACAATTCCCCATATTCTCTTTTTTGGTTAAAGCTAGTATCTCCTAAATCATTCTTCCTAGTTAAGGAACTTCAAAAATCTATTAGACAGCCAGATCATCTCGAGGCTACGGAAGTCTCAAGAACTTTAGTCACACCTCACCCTCGAGGTCACACAGTGGCAAGGAGAACTTTCTGCTACTACTTTTAAGACTACTGCTTGTGTGTGTGTGTGTGTGTGTGTGTGTGTGTGTGTGTGTGCGCGCGCGCGCGCGCGTGCGCGAGCGCACGCGTGCCTCTGTGTGGGTATGTGATCCTGAGTGCAGGTGCTCACGGAGGTTGGAAGAGGGCACTGGATCCTCTGTAGCTGGAGTTACCAGTACTTGTGAGCTGCATGACATGGCGGTGTGAGTGTTTCTTAGTCTCTGCCACTCCTCCAGTTGCATTCTGCTGCTTTTATTGCAATGGGATGTTTAATCCTCTGGGTCAGCAACCACTGTTGCTTTTGTTCTCTTCTATCGTGGACTCTGACTGTAATTCACATGCTACAGAGTGGAAATGAAGACCTGTCCTCTCTCCTGAAAGATTTCCCTCCTAGGACTAGAGAGTCAGTGAAGAAAGAGGAGTCCCTGCTGTGATCCACTCATACGTGACATGGAGCTGGCCAAACTCTCACTCCTGTTAGTTTCCTAGGGCTAATATCACCAACTTCAGGACCTGGAGCCCAAAATATCAGCAGTGTGTTCTCCGCGGTGGAAGTATCTGCAGGCTCTCAGGAAGGGCCCTTCCCCGCGTCTTTCCGGTTTTGCTGGATACCAGCACTCCTTCATTTGTGGTAGTGGCATCTGCCTCACTTCTCACACAGTCCCCTTAGCATGTGGCTTCTCTCTGTGTATACTTTCCTCTCTCTTTTAAAGAGACTTTTATTGGATTTAGGATCCACTCAAGTCCAGAATGACCTTACCTTGAACCTGCAAAGACTCTGTTTCCCAATGAGGTCACATTCTGAGGTTCTGGGTAAACATGAATCTTGTGGGAGGTTCCTGGTGGTGTGCAATTATCCCCCCATCCTCCCTACCACCGCGTCTCTAAAAATGCCCACCTAACCAAAGTCCTACAGACTGGATTCTCTCAGAGTTTTAGCCAGACTCCCCGATGAGCAGCTCCCATGGTCATATCACTTCTTCGAAAAGGAACTCCGTGGATAGCAAAGAACATAGGCCAGGGAGCCAGAGCGCGGAGAGGAAGTAGCAAGGGAAGACCACACAGGCCAGTGAAGTGTGGAGAAAATTCTGAGCTTGCACCCAAACCGAGCTTTTACATTAGACCTGCAGAGTAAACAAAGTCTCCTTCAGCAGTAAGAGGCTAGACTGGATTCTTGGATAAATAAGTGTCTGGGTCTGTAGCTATTACTCAGTTTCTGTCAGCTATATTTAGGAAGCATCGATGGGACAGTTATTCTGAAAACCCAAACCAAACCAAACCCTGCTGTCGGGTTGCTGGTGGTATTAGGCTGTCTGCTCAGTGGTGGTGTTTGGGCTTAGCATAAAGACCTTGGCTCCACCTTTGGCATTGCAAAAACCCAAGCAGTTATAACAGTAGTTTTGAAGGAGGAAGTCCCTGCCACCAGCTAAAGTGTTTTGCAGAGTGGAGAGCATTTCCCTTTGTAAGCTTTATGATGACGCAGCATACATGATTTAGGTCCAGTCAAAGATCTGTCTTATAAGCCTGGTACACAGGGTTCAACCCCAAGAAGGGACCAAATGCGAGTTCTCCTATGATGTCAGAATGAATAGCTCTCCCATTGACACGTGAGAACTGGGAAGTCATGCGTGAAGTCATGATGTTCAGAGTTTTTATTGGGGCTCTTTTACAAAGGCATGACTTGGTTACTTGGTAACCAATCTCTAGTCCTCATCAATGCAACTCAAAGCCTACACCCTCAGTGGTTAGTTCTGCTTGCCAAGGCTCCCCATCAGCACAGCACTCCCAAAGGTATTGACTCTGGACACAGATGGCAAGAAAAAGTCAGATTTCTTTTGGAGCAAGGCTTAATTCCATACTGTGTATCTCTGAGAAGCTGGCTGGCTTCGTTGATGTTGTGTGCCTCATCAGGGTATTTTAATTACTAAAACTCAGGGGGCTAGAGACAGAGACGGCTCAGTTGTTGAAAGTACTTGCTGCTTTTGCAGAATATCCAAGTTCAGTTCTTAGCACCAAAGCTGGGTAGCTCACAAGTCCCTGTCATCCTAATTCTGGGGCTTCATGGCACCACATACATGTACAAAGCTACACATACACTTAAGTAAAAATAAAGTAAACCTTTTAAAAATCCTTAGTAATTTTGGGTGGGAATGTAGCTTAGTAGAAATGGAAATAGAGTAAATCTCACTAGCACAGGCTGGGGCTTACCCTAGTAGGTAGAGGCTTTCCTAGCATAGTTGAAGCCCTGGATTTGCTTTCCAGTACTTCATAAACTGATCATGGTAGTGCACACCCATGTAATATTAGCGCTTGGGAGACAAAGGCTAGAGTTTCAGAAGTTCAAGAATACAAGGTCAGCCTGGGATGCATGAGATCTTAACTCAAAAAGTGAAAAACAGAGAGATAGATGGGTGATTAAGAGCACTTGCTGCTCTATTGTGAAGAGCAGAATACAGATCCTAGCACCTCCCCTGGGTATCTAACATGCCTATAACTCCAGTGCCAACGGCTCTGACAAAGGCCTGTGAGTTTAGTGTCAAGGTCCTCTTTTGGCTTTGCATACACACACAGACACATGCACACATGCATGAAAATAAAATAACACAAGATGAATTTATAATAACAGCACTCTATAGAGCACAGAACCCTACAAGCTCTCATGACTGGTACGGAATATGAAGCAGCACAGCAGTGGTTATGAGTTTGGATTTTAGACCACAGTGTCAGGCTACATGCTGCCATTTGCGATGCTACTTCTAGCAAATTCTGTCCCATTTTGAGCCTTAGTTTTTCCATTCATAAGCTGGGTAAGTAACAAATCTGAACTTTAAATCAATACACGCAAAATACTTTAAACAAGATCTAGCATGTGTAAACTATTTGACTTAACTTTGCAAATTATTATTCAGTTAAAATGCCAATAAATCACATTATAAAATTTATCCAAAATTGTTGGCCTTTTCTCTTTTCATTGAATTGATGGCCTGATGAACGTATGTCCATTTCAGAAGTGTAAATTAATAAACATTAGGGAGCTGGACTATACAGAGTTCAGTATTTCACATTTTAATGGACTTACTTATTTTTAAATGAATAGGAGACTTTGAAGTTATTTAGATAGTGTATAAGTGGGTGAAACCTAAACTATAATGTTATTGGCATTTTTCTGTTTGTAAACACGTTAAATATGAGAGGAGTTGCAAGCCACCTGGGTTAGAGATGCCATGAAGTCCCTTTGATCTTAAAGTCAAAATAACAAGTGTGTGTCCCCACATAGTACTGCTCAGCCTCACAATTCTTTCATCACATTGGTGTGCAATACTTGCCAGGAAACACTGCTTTCCAAAAAAAAAAAAAAAAAAACTCATGGAAATTTCTGCTCACCTCAGATGCAAAGTTTTTGTTTTCCTATTGTGAATCAGAGAAGAATAAGAAGGAGGAAAAAAATGAAAGAAAGAAAAGGAAGATCTCTTTTTAACCTCTATGCTAAAAGTTTCCAAATATAAATACATATAAATATAAATACAGCCGGGCGGTGGTGGTGCACGCCTTTAATCACAGCACTCAGGAGGCAGAGGCAGGCGGATCTTTGTGAGTTCAAGACCAGCCTGGTCTACAAGAGCTAGTTCCAGTACAGGCTCCAAAGCCACACAGAAACCCTGTCTCGAAAAAACCAATATATATACATATATCAAATTAAGTGACTATCCGACAATGCTGTGAGGGCTGATGCCTCCGTCAGATGAGGTGCTGACTCTGCCAGGGTGAAGGATAGGCAAGAGCACTTGGATCTGGGCACTGTGACCGAGGGGACACCCAGTCTCTGGAATGTGAAGTGTGGCGCCATGTGCATGACAATATTGGAAATAAGAAATAATTTACTGACTCCGGGAGGGTGAGACAAGTCCCCATCAGGCAGGGAAGGTGACCTTGTCACCCAAAGTTTTCAGCTCTCGTGAGAGAAGGGAGCATATTTGTTTTGGGAAGAAACAAACAGAGCTGCTTTGAAACATGACCTCTGACGTAAGCAGTTCGTCTCCCTTTCAGGCTGAGACCTAATTGACTAAACTAATGCAGCAGGCATTTATAGAAATCTGCCGTGCCTTTCAAGAGATTTTTAGAGTTCTTTCCATGCTAGGCTGACACTAACTTATGAAGGTCACAAACCCCCATGAGGACCGTGTTCTCAGTCCTGTAGCAATGAGGATGGTGGTTGATTCCAAGGCTGTACTCAGAGCAGGACATGAGAAACTGACTTTGATCATAGCTCTTCATATGTTCTTAGTTCAGCTCTCAACGCTCAGCTCCCTCTTCTGCCTTTCCCTTTCCTTTTTAATGGGCAAGAGTCTTCAATCTGCAAGGCATGCTGGCAACATTTCCATTTTAAGTGGCTTAAAATTTTAATTTTCTTTTCCATCTCATCACAGCAATTTAAAAGGTTTTATACTGCTTTTTATTATGCTCCATTCTGAACATTTCCTGCCACTTGGACCCTGACCCCTCCCCACCTTCCACAGAGCCTGGGCAGGCCTGATTTTCTAGAACTCAGAAGACAGCAAGTGCCGCAGGTGGAGAGTAGTCTGCCAAGCGGAAATGGGTCATAGCCCCTCTACTTTCCAAGACCCCATTACGTGAAAGAGACAGAAGAGTGATTCTGTGGAAGTAGTAGCTCACGTACACACACTTTACCTAGCCTGCCCCTGACTTGGGGTGTTGCTGAGTCTGTCCCTAAAGCATCCAATGGCAGTGCCGCCCCCCCACCCCCACGCTGTACCTGCTGAAGGGAATCAGGGTGCAAACCTTTCCAGTCCATGCCTGACATTGATGGCATCTTCTGAGTATCCAGTGACACACTCATTAGATTTCAGGCAAAGCAACTAGTGTCTCCATTAAAACGTCCTGAATTATTTTGGCTTCACCCTTAAGCAAGTGCTTAATTGGCTTCTTTCCCTTGAGACCAAACATTTCTCTGTGATGGGAACAGAGGAATTAATAGCTTCTGGGACACAGGACAGGGGGAATCCTGGAAAGGACTCTCTCATGTATGAGGTTCTTCTTGGAAGGAAATCTTTGTTAGCACTTCAGCAGGCCTAATTCTTGCATTGTAAATATTGCCTGAATTTATATCTGATTATTGCAAGTCTGTCATTTAAAGGACTGGAAAGAAATAAGCAACAATGTCTACAACAAAGAAACGAGATACAGGCTAGCAGTGTGGCACTTGCAAGTTCAGGCAAAAATAGCCTGCTGCTCCCGGGAAAGGAAGAGCACCTGTAAGTCAACAGCTGCTGGCTTTCTCAGCAGCTTCTTGGTTCTTGCCAGTAAATCATCACCATGCTCTCACTTGTAGACCATCTCGATGTTCACATTTGTACGTGCAAGGGATGCGTACAAAAATCATGTGCTCCTTCCTTCCTTCTTTCCCCCCACTTTTTCTCCCGTTCTTAATTTACATCTTCTTTATTTTTTTATTGTGTGTATGTGTCTCTGTGTGCACGCCATATCGAGGCCAGAAGAGGGTATTGCATCCCCTGCAGCTGAATTTACAGCTGGGGGATACAGCAACCCACGCAGCATAGGGATTGGGAGCCTAACTCCTGTTCTCGGAGAGAGCAGCTAGTACTATTAATGTCTGAGCCATCTTCTGATGAGGTCTCTACTAGAGTAGAGTATCAAACATGTAAATAAAGTGTAGAACTTGTTTCAGTTCAAACTACCTGGTTTTGAATTTTTCTGCATCTATTGTCAACTGGTTAAATACAATTGTTCCTTTCCTGTGGCTAATTCTAGGGCCTATTTATTCTTTTTTTTTTAAATATGGAATGAGCATTTTTTTGTTGTTGCTGTAAGAGGGGCAGCTGTGTTCCCAGCATCTGAGAGGAGTGCGGGCCCTTTTGTTCCTTCCCACCTGGCTCTCAGCCACCAGCTAGCTTATGCCCGAAATAACCACATGAAAACTGGATTCATTTAAACTCTGCCTGGCCCATTATCATTAGCCTCTTCTTGGCTAACTCTTACTTCTTAAACTAACTCATTATAAAAGTCTATATGTCACCACAAGGTGGTGACTTATCAGAAGAGTCTAACCTGCATTCATCTTGGGCCAGAGGATCATGGCGTCTGGAACACTTCCTTCTCTCCAGCCTTCTGTTCTGTCTACTCTGCCCACCTAAGGGCTGTGTCCTATTCTATAGGCCAGGCAGTCCTTTCAACCAATGAGAGTAACCCAAAATACAGAAGAACCCTCCTACACCATTTCCCCTTTTTCTGTTTAAACAAAAAAGAAAGGCTTTCATTTTAACATAGTAAAATTACATACAACAAAACAGTTAACAAACAAGAATTACAGTTACCATATTTATATCTATTTTATCTTTTATCTTAACTAATGAAAACTATAACTATCCATTCTTCAACTCCATCAAAGACTCCAGAAGGATATAATATTACCTAAGTAAACAAGAAGTAAGCAACTTACAAAAATCTACAAGTGACAGAGACATCTCGCTGCCTGGACAGCCACCCAAAGTTCTTTTGTACCATTGGGGCATCCATCTTCAGCCTACAGGCCCATAGCATCCAGCAGACATTTCCATGAAGCAGGAAAATTCAAAGAGAATTCAGTCATTTTTTTTCTGTATCCTGCAGAATGTCTCGCAGACTCTTTTATGAAGCAGAAACCCTGAAGGATCATCTCACCTTTAGGCAAGTTCAGCAGTCCTCTCTCTGCAGGTTCTTTCTGTCCATTTAAGCAGTTCAGGTAAGAGCAGTTTCTTGCCCAAATATCTAACAAACTCCATAAGGAGCCTCTTTGATGTCCATCTTTCTCAGGAAGTAGCTTGGTGCTGCCAGGAGTGTGTAGGGGGGTTCTTCTGTATTTTGGGTTACTCTCATTGGTTGAGTAAAGGACTGCCTGGCCTATAGAATAGGACACAGCCCTTAGGTGGGTGGAGTAGACAGAACAGAAGGCTGGAGAGAAGGAAGTGTGGCAGATGCCATGATCCTCAGGCCCAAGATGGATGCAGGTTAGACTCTTCTGATAAGTCTCCACCTCCTGGTGACATACAGACTTTTATAATGTTTAAGATTTAAGAGTTTATAAAGTTTAAGATGTAAGAATCAGCCAAGAAGAGGCTAATGATAATGGGCCAGGCAGAGTTTAAATGAATGCAGTTTTCATGTGGTTATTTCGGTCATAAACTAGCTGGTGGCCAAGAGCCAGGCGGGAAGGAACAAAAGGGCTTGTGCTCCTCTCAGATGCTGGGAACACAGCTGCCCCTCTTACAACAGAATGACACCCATGTGGATAACTGCATCCACAGAAAGCCTGAGAAAGCTTGGGAAAGAACAGAGTAAAGCATGTTTTCTTGGTAGCAGCAAATACTCAGGTCTGTTCTGCTTGCTAGAGGTAAGCAAGCACTCTCATCCAAGAGAGGCTTCCTGACTCAGCTTTAGCTGCAAAACCCTGCAGCTCTTTAAGAGGTCCTGCCACAAAACACATAAATAGTGTTGATAAAAAGCTGACCACATACTTTTTGGTTTTCAGTTGTAGCAGGAAAAAAGCTACACTGTGTTAAAATGCCGGCTTTCTGGGCAGTCCTGCCAGGGCAAACTCTGACTCTTTCAGGCAGGCGGTCTGACCAGGGAACATTTGAATGTGGTCTGTGAGCAGAACGCTGCAGCTTGCTTGCTGGCAGGCACATTGAAATGCCATAGAGTTGTGGTGATTAACATGGCGACAGCTGGTACCTCTGCCATGAGGCTGGAAA
>JAQHUG010000428.1:1219088-1240627 GCA_028555095.1 Dicrostonyx torquatus | reverse complement strand
TGGGAGCTCTCTTACAACTCTGTATGTATGTAACTGACAGGATGCAAAATAATTCTTATGTATAGATGTTCAAAGTTCATCGTGCCTCTTGAAGCTTTCTACCCTGCTGCGGAAAGAAGCTCGTCTGTGGCCATTTGCACACTCATTTCAATATTCCTGAGCTATAAATGTCTGTTTTTCAGTTTCTCACTTGAATCTGATATAACATCTGTGTGGCTCCTTCTCTATGTGAACTGGAATCTGCATCACGTGTTCATTTTGTAATCTTCTAAGTCATGATTACACCTTTTTTGAGGGGGAGTTGTCTTTCAGCACTGCTTTCTCTTCTGTTTTTGTTTTTCACTGCTGCTCCTCACCCTTCACTAGCTACGTGTGGGGTTTTGGGTTTTTTTTTGGGGGGGGCTCTCTAATTTGCTTTGTTCTCTGAAACAGTGTCACTGCTGTCCTAGCTGAGGGAGGTATATGATCTGCTTTGATCAGTGTGTGTACAGACACAGTTATGATCGAATACTTGACAAGACACAGTTTAAGAAAAGAAAAGTTCTTTTTGGCTCACGGATTGAGGAGATGCCTTTGGAGGAGTGCTAGCAGAAGCATGAAATGGTCACATTGTGTCTGCTGTCGTGAAGCAGAGAGATGAATGCTGGCATTCATTTCAGCTTCAGTGGTTCCCCCGTTTTAGCTCAGTCTGGACCCCTACCCACATTGTTACACCCACGTTCACAATGGGTCTTATCTTTTTCTCTTCACCAAATCTTCCTGGTCACATCTTAATCTATCACAGGGAGGCTTCCATCTTAATATTTAGATGAAGATGACCTTGAACTTGGGATCTTCCTGACTCCACCACCAGCGTGTTGGGATTGGAGACAGGTACTACATGTACCACCATGCTCGATGTATGCAGCACTGGGGACGAACCCAAGACTTTGTGCATGGTAGCAAACATCTACTGAATGGGTCACACCCAGTCACGATGATAATTTTTCACATAAATCGCCTCAACAGCATCCTAATTGGCATCTTTTAATGCTGAGTTCCTCACATCTGCCTAGATTCCACTGCATACACTTTAGCTCTTTCTTCCTTTTTGAGTCCCTTAGGGGTCTGTGTCAACCTTAGACCATGGGCTGTGTTAAGAATTTGGGTCTTCTGGAGGTTAATGTTGAGTGTCTTCTTCAGTTGCTCTTTTCTTTTTGAGAACAGGTCTGTCTTGGAAATTACTGATTAGTCACAGAGGTTGGCCAGCTACTTCCAAAGATCCCCCTTCTACCTCTTCCCTTGCATGGAAGTGCAAGACTTTCGCATGAATTCTGGGGAATGGAACTCAGATTCTTATGTTTGCCTGACAAACCCTTTACCAACTGAGCCATCTCCTCAAGCCTTAGTGCACCTTCAATACTTTGAATATCCCACTCACATCCAACCCTTCCCTCATACTTGTACCTTTCTGTCTTCATCAACCTTTAACTGAGATAGTTCCTGGGTACCCACAGTCTTTCAGCTCAGATCTCGTAGGTCACTTTCGTTGGGAGGCCCTTCTCCCTATTTTATAAGTACGATGATACTGAGGGGCTACAGTCTGTCTCATAGGACATGGATGCTTGCATGGTGACAGATTCTATCTTCTCGACTTTCATTGCTTTGTTGTTAATTCTAAACTTCAGTGGTGTTTAGTGAGATGCACATAACTTGGGTTCAGCTTTGGGGGATGGCTGGTTCAGCAGTTTTTATTTTCCTACTGAGATTTTACCATATTATTAAACAATATAGCAGGAACACAAGCTATTGAGGATCCTTCTTTTACAAATCTCTTCTTTTAAACAGAAAGGTTAATCTGTCTTCGTAGAGGACACATCCGGGGAGTTATCAGCAGGGAGGTTAGTGGCATGACTCTGAAGCTATAACTAAGGAGTGTAGAGTTCTAGAATTTTGTGAGACCAAAGTACCCCTTGGGAGCTTGCTAGAAAGTCTGGGTCAGAAGCTACATGGTGTTAAGATGCTCGGTGATCTCAATGTATAGTGGAGTTTGGAAAACCTATTTAAGTGTTCCACATTTGCTCTGAGTCAGCACGGACAAATTATTTATCCACCACACAAATTCTTCCAAAACTATAAAGGCTTCCTACTTTATTCTTACCTCCTAAGGCTGCTGAGACACTGAAGGTGTTGAAACACCTGGACCAGCATTAGCTCTTGCAAACCCAGATACACACTGAAGAGTACTACAATACCATTGGCTGATGAGACACTCGTCTGCAGAGAGATACTGCAGATAGGTACTCTCTTGTGTACTATGGTGTTAACACTCCCATTTGTAGATTTACTTTGAACATTATTTTGTCATCTGTGTGTGACCTACCTCAAATTGGAATAATATGTCTCTCTGAGCTTATCTTCTAGAGGATTTTATGACTAGTTTCAAGATGAAGGTCAGAGCCAGCCCATCTAGCCTTTCTATGAAATTACAAATTACAAGAGAATTTCCTGGAAATTTCTTTCCTATTACTCACTCTAATTTCCTTTGCTTTTGACTTAGGAGAGTGGGTTGAAATCAAGGTCTGGAAGATTTTACACAATCTCCAACACTACTGTACAGGAAAAAACAGTTGGCAAAAATGAAGGCTAGAAGCACACACATACACACACATATATACACACACACATGTTCATGCATACGCACACACATGCAAACACACCACAAATAGTAGAGGCCCATAAGAGGGCAAAGTGCTTACAGATAATCACTGGAGAAACCAGGAATGTTCATCACACAAGGTTATCTCTTCAATGGAGGAAATATTTATCTGTTTCCCACCCAGAAGGCTATAGTGGATATGGTTAATTACCTGATAACCTTTCCTATTCATAGGGCCAGGCCTTACCCAACCCCCCTTCCAAGAATGCTTATCAAGACTCTCCCTCCCCAGACCTTTATCTTTAGCTTTGTTTCTCAGTCAATAGAATCCATCCTTAGAGGAAATGTCACTTGTGTACTTCACAGCCTGTTGGCCTCCATGCTATCCCAGTCAGAGACCACACCAGATCCTAAGCTTTAAGGGAGAGGCCACATGTACTTTTTGGAAGTATTTTGATGTAGTCATACCGTAAGCTTTATTGTGTACGTGGGATTGGAATAATTGTTACCAGGAAACCTTTATCCAAAATTGTACTGTACTTAAACAGGTCTGGTGCAATCCAGGAGGCAGAGGCGGGCAGATCTCTGTGAATTCGAAGCCAACCTGGTCTACAGAGCTAGTTTCAGGACAGCTAAGGTTGTTACATAGAGAAACCCTGTCTCGAAATACCGATAAACAAACAAACAAATTGATATGTCTAAAATAAACTGACCTGACATCAGACTCCAGAAATTTGAACCAGCACCAGAGAACTAGGTCCTACAAAACTGAGTTTCCATCTTCCATCACTCAAATCATTCCCCTACCAACTGTGTGGAGCTTTCTGGGAACCCACAGAAGCCAACTGGAACTAGCAGGAGTCACTGAAGTGGGCACAAGAGACACCTTAGAGTTTCTGAAGTTAAGTTATGATTCATTATAATATTAAAATGCACACCCTTTGGTAGAGGGTTCATATATCAATAAGACATAGATTCCTAAAGTTCTACATACCACTGCATGTAATGAATGCTTGAGGAAGGTCATGTTAATGTTATTTAAATCCCCATCCTCTGAACAGCTTCACTGTTAGAACTAGCAAACTCTTTTTCTCTGTTCTGGCTCACCTTGCAAGTCTTCTATTGTTTAACAAACTGTGCCTGCTACTGCTGTAACAATGGATCCACGCTGAGTTTCTGCTTAGGTGTACAAGAACCTGGATCCCAGAAGCTGCTCATTGAACACTGATATCTGCCTGCCAACTTCCATGCAAGTCACTTTTCCTCTTTTCTCTATTTCCATTCTTGCTTTTTCTTTCTTCTCTATGGCTCCCTTTATTGCCACAGACAATAACCTCCTCAGTTAGTTCTGAGTTCTTCCCACCCTCAGATCAATGGCTAAGGGTTGTGGGAGGGCTTCTGTCCAGATGTGAGTGATATGAATGCAGGATGAGGAGAAGACAGAGGCACATTTGAGGTTGGGAGCTTCCATTTCTTCACACTTTTGCTCTCATTAAAGTATTTTCTAGCTTAGCCCTGAGAGTATGATACCAAAGGAACTTGAATCATGGTAAAGACATATCATCCTCTCCAGCTAGGCTAGGAGGGAGCAAGTATGAAGCCCTATCCTCTACAAAAGTATTTATTGAATCTTGGGGTGTCAGTCACTGAGTCATGGGGAATAACAGATGAATTTCCAAGACCATGGCCTTGAAGGGCTTTTTACTGGACCATTATGTGGTGGTCTGAGTAGCAAGGGACTGGTGACTTTTTGGTGTAGGAGATTCTTCTGTCTATGTGTCGATTTCATTAATAAAAGAACTGCTTGGGCCGATAGCAGAGCTATAGGGGAACAGAGCTAGGTGGGGAAAACAAGGAATTCTGGGAAGAGGAGGTGGAGAGAGACGCTATGGAGCTGCTGCCAGAGTCACACATGCTGAATCTTTGCTGGTAAGCCACTGCCACGTGGTGATATACAGATTAATAGAAATGGGTTAAATCAAGATGTGAGAGTTAGCCAATAAGAGGCTAGAGCTAATGGGCCAAGCAGTGATTTAATTAATACAATTTCTGTGTGGTTATTTTGGGGCTAAGCTAGCCAGGTGGCTGGGATGAACAAGTGGGCCCTCTCCTTGCAACAACCTTTGGAAAAGTCTTAGATAACAAAATAAGGCCTTGTGTTACTTAGTTTTCCTGTTGCAGTGATAAAAAAATATCCTGACAATAATGGTTTAAGGGAGCAAGTGATTATTTTGGCTCATAGCTGTATAGTCAGTCACAGCAGAGAGGTCAAATACCAGGAGCTTGGAGCTGGGCACAGTGCATCCACAGTAAGGAAGGAGAGAGAGAGAAAAGCTGAGGTAGCTTTCTCCTTCATGTGTTCTCTAGCATTCAAGCCCAGGAAATGGTGCTGACCACCATTAGGGTGAGTCTTCCCACCTCACTTAAACTTCATCGTGATGATCTCACAGCAACGCCAAGAGGCCTGTCTCCTAGATTATATCAGGTCCTGTGAAGTTGATAATTAGCACCAACAGTTGCAGATGGTGGTGATGATGCTATCTTTTATTCTGAATTTTTTACATTTTCATTTTACTACTCTCACGTCACCATCCTATCACCTATTTTTATGTCTGCACAACTTTTTTACTGATTTTTGTTGAGCTCTACAGTTTTCTCTGCTCCCCTCCCTGCTTCTCCCCTCTCCCCTTCAATGTTCCCCCAAGGACCCCATGCTTCCAATTGACTCAGGAGATCTTGCCTTTTTCTACTTCCCATTTAGATTAGATCTATGTATGTCTCTCTTAGGGTCTTCATTGTTGTCTAAATTCTCTGGGACTGTGGTTTGTAGGCTGGTTTTCTTTGCTTTATGTTTAAAAACCACCTATGAGTGAGCACATGTGACAACTGTCTTTCTGTGTCTGGGTTACCTCACTCAATGTTTTCTAGCTCCATCCATTTTCCTGCAAAATTCAAGATGTTGTTATTTTCTTTATGTAAATAGAATGAGCTGTTTTATATTCACATTTTCGTATATGTATTTTTCTACAAATCTTTTTATTTAAGAATATACTATAGTTGCAAGTGAGGGGAGGAGGAGGTGGGTCTGAGAGAAGTTGGGGAAGGGGGAGGACGAATATGATCAAAATATAGGATAAGAAGTCCTCAAACAGTTAATATGAATGCTGTATTTTCAAAAGAATGTGTTACAAGAACTTCAGATCAGCATTTATAATGGAGCTCCATCTTCTGCGTGGGTTTAATTATATACCCTTGATCATATGTGCCATATACATATCATCGTGCATGTATGTACGCATTATTGTAGAATCAGATTATAGTTGTGGACTAGCTAAATCATTAGGCAAACATGATATAATTTAAGGGAAACTGAGAAAATGCCTTCCTTCAAAGATATAAAATAATGACCCCAAATTCTATAGCAATTTATATTCCTACTATCAGAATAGAAAAGATAAATTTTTTTCTCTGCAAATACAATTTTTTGTCAATAAAAGAGAGGAAGAATACTGTATTATAGATCTGTATTTCCTTAGTAGATTGATTATCATATGTTTTAGGACCATTGATACTTTTAAAAAAGTATTTATTTATTCTCTTGTTTATTGTGTATGTATGTGTGCCTGTGTATTACATGTATGCATACATGCAGATATCTGCAGAGGTCAGAAAAAGATGCCAAATCCCCTGGAGCTGGAGTTACCACTGTTGGTAAGCAGTCTGTAGGTGCTGGGAACCGAACCATGGTTGTCTGCAGAGTAGTAAGTTCTAACTGCTGAGATGTCTTCAGGTCCCTTTTGCATTTCTAATGTGAATTCCACAGTCCTGTGCCCACTCTTTCCTTTCTTAGGTTTATGGAAAGTCTTTGAACAGTGCAGCCATTAATCTGGTAACTGCTGTCTTATACATATTATATATTCTCCCTATTTTTTTTAATTCTTAATTTTGAGACAGAGTCTTATTCTTTTATGTACACTGGCCACTTCCAACTTGAATGCCCCTTGTCTCTGAGTGCTGGGATCAGAGACAGGTGCCACTCATTGTCTTATCTCTTAATTCATTTTGCCTGTATTCTTTGTTTTTGCATTTGCCACATAGAATTTTATTTTTTCTTTCTTAAAATTGTGTGTGTGTGTGCTTGTTAGTGTGGGTATGGAAGCCTGAAGCTGATGTTGGGTGTCATTCATCAATGTCCATACTTGTGTTTTAAAATAGGGCCCCTCATTGAATTGTATTAATTTTCCAGGTTGGCTGGCTAATGGGCTCCAGGGATCCTTCTGTCTTGGCGACCCTTACCCCACAGCCCCATAATCCAGCCCTGGAAATATAGATTTGCCATTATACCTGGCTTTAACATGGGTCCTGGGAATTCAAATTCTGGTCCTCATCTTGCATGGTAAGCACTACTGACTGAACCATCTTACATATTTATTATTATTATTATTATTGTTGTTGTTGTTGTTGTTGTTGTTAATGATATCCTCAGACTTTCCTTTTATGGCTTTTTCATGTCTTGTCTTGTAAAGTCCCCACATCATGCCAAGAGTAAAAACCTAATCCTGAGCTGGAATGCAGTTCAGTGAGTGACTGCTTGGTTAACACACTCAGGGTTCCATCCAAACACTAAAGCTAAAACAAAACAAAATCCCCAGCTAATATTGAACCTTAAATTCCTGAAAGTAAGGATGATTTAACTTGGTTCATCCATTGTACTTTATTAAATAAGCTATAGTGTAAAATATATAAACATGAAAAGGGTCTGGGAGTATACTCCATGACAGTGTGTGTGTGTGTGTGTATGTGTGTGTGTGTATGTGTGTGTGTATGTGTGTATGTGTGTGTGTGTGTGCGCGCGCATGCTTAATATGCTTGAGGCTCTGGGTTTCATCTATAGCAAAAACAGATAAATAAATACATGATACAGCTACTTTGTACCTTGAATTAACAGAACCTAAACTTATAAAATCATCATTCAATTGCCTTAAAAGCATGTTTGTTAATCAGAGTATTTCCCATTTCTACTAAGACTGAGCTCTTCATGCTTGCCACAGCTCTGAGTGTCCTTATGTTTATTATGTCATTTGAAACACACCTGCAAAGCCTGTTGATGGCAAGTTCTTGCTTTCTCTTGGTATGGAAAACACGGTGACCTTGTTGCTTGTTGTATTCCTTATCTGGTTGTTTACTCAGGCCACGCCTAGGGTGGGACTTGCTTAGTGAGTGTTCCCAAAGGCTGCCTGGAAATCCAGATGTCATACCTTACAGTATATAGGGGGCTCCTGAGGAAGTCATCAAGTGCTGCCGCAAGTCAGGGAAGTCAAAATTCGTGGATGAAACTGGCGCATTTTAGAAACCAAGTTCCTAATGAATCAAGTTCATCACCACCCAATTCTACCAGGTCCTAGCCACCCTTCCTCACCTGTCTTCTTCCAGGTCGCTTAGGTATCACCCTTTCTGCATGGTCACCTATGGCAACAAGCGTCCTTTAAAGGCCTTTGAATATCCTCAGGCTTTCCGTCTAGAGTCTTCTGAAGAGTGGAGAGAAACCAACTTAAAACATAATTGAAATTGTTTTTTAAATCTATTCCTGTGTCCCTCCCTGGCTCAAGAAAGCAAGACAAACTAGCCAGAGGTGAAGATAGATAGCGTTTATGAGTTCAGAGAATCAGCAGGTGCTAGTGTTCTCATCACAAAGACAGTATGTCTGATGAAAACAACTTAAGGAGGAAAGGCTAGTCTGGGGTCAGAGTTCGTGGGTGTTGTCCATCATGATGGGCAAGCCATGGCAGCGGGAACATAAGAAGGCTGGTCACATGACACCCACAGTCGGGAAGCAGAGAACAGTGGATGCTGGTGCTCAGCCTTCTCCTCTTGCACGGTTGGAGATCTCTAGCAAGGGGAGCAGTGCCACCCACACTTGGGATGGTGTTCCCACCTCAGCTAACTTCAGGTAGTCAGTACCTCACAGACAAGCCCAGAGCATCATCTCTGAGTCTCAGTTCTGTAGAGTTGACAGCATTAGCAGGTGTGTATGTTACAGGCATAGACGAGTCTGGAGGGCACCTTTTAGGTTTCCACGCTCTTGTATCCTGGAATAATGAATCGGACCAGGGATACACAGACAGCAGTAGAAATAATGACAGCCTATTAAGGGGGGAATAGGCACCCCAAAGAATGGAAATGAGCCAGAGAGGTAATAAAGGTTAGAAGTTCAAAAGAGACTCATACCACCAGCTGTGACCCTTTATAGGCCGTTTACATGATGCCCACCTCCTTGAGGTTTTCTCTGGATCTTGTAGGTAGGGAGTGTTTCTAGTCTTCCTTTCATTGGCTTCTTTCAGATATTAATCTAGATGCCCCTCTGTGCCTTACTCTACTGCCTAAGAAAATGTGCCACCCCATCACAACTTGTTTCTCAGAAAGCCAGAGCAAATTCATTTTCTTAGAAGTCCATGCTAACTGGAGCAGCACTCTCTGATAATAATACCCAGGGCAAACCTAACCTCAGTCAATAGTTCCTGGACCCAGCAGAATGGCCACCTCTCTGGGTTTTGTTGCCAGTCATGTGAGCTGATAGTGGACTTACCCTCCTATTGAAGCAGAAGGTAAGGGCAGATAATTCTAAGAGCAAACTCAGTGTCATCTAATCTATGGAGAAAAGCAAGGTGAAGCTTTCTGACAGCCGCCTGCCTCTTACACAGATTCCACTTTCTCTTTGGCATTCTAACACCAACTTGAGATGAGTTGGTACAGAGGAGGGAATTTCTTAAAGTGTGTTGTCAGACTTTAAAAATCCAAGCTGGGTGGTGGTGGTGGCGCACACCTTTAATCCCAAAACAAAGGAAGCAGAGGCAGGTAGATCTCTGTGAGTTTGAGGCCAGCCTGGCCAACAGAGTGAGTTCCAGGACAGCCAAGGCTGTCTTGAAAAACCAAAAAAGAAAAGAAAAGAAAAGAAATCTAGAGCTCAGGGAAGGTTGAGACAAAGGTTGGAGGTTGAGGGAGGAGAATGGGAAGACTGTTCTGCTTTAACACCAATGAAACCCTTCTTTCTTGACTTTAAAAAAATATTCCATGAATAGCACTTGCCAGAATCAATGCACTTGGCTACGAGTCTCGGCCAACAGGGTTGTTTTGGAAAAGCTGACCATGTTCACCTGGGTACAGGGGGTGGTTCCCATAGTTTACCCAACAATGAGGACATTGTTTCATTTAGGAGAGAGGAGGCTGGGAATCTCATTAAGCTCCTGTGGGGTGTGTGTGTGTGTGTGTGTGTGTGTGTGTGTGTGTGTGTGTGTGTGTGTGTGTGCATGCGTGCACACGCGTGCGCTCGTGTTTCCAGCAGAAGTGTGAAGGGTATGGCAGACAGTGGGGTTTTCTAAGTGACATCTTAGCCTGAGGTTTCCTTGGAGTGGCTGGCAGGATTTACCTCTGTGAACCTGCAAAGCGACTTGGCTCCAAAGTCACCTTCATGAAAGTCAATTTGCTATTGAAGAACCAAATTCAGAGATGCAAGGCACGACTTGTCATGGAAATTTACAGGTGACAAAGGCCCCTCCAGAGGACATTCCTTTTTCCTTCTTTAGCATCTGCACTCAGATTTAGAACAACAAGCAATATTGACTAGAGGAAAAAATAAATACGTTCAGAAATTCAAACTCTATTTCCTAATTTACTCAAGAGAGTCTGTTTTCAGTATATAAATCAGCTCTTGGTGTTTTGCCATTTAAAAATGCAAAAACAAAATGTGAAGATGTGTCATTTGGAAAATAAAAAGAATCATGATGCATGTGCTGTTTTTAACTAATCTCTCTTCAACAGTCTTTAATGAATGCTATTAGAAAACATCACATGTCTATATATTAATACATTAATTTAAGCCTGAAAGATTCCCAGTTGCCATTTGTTTGCCATATGCAGATGTGAATTCTACCTCTATTGGCACATAAAGGATTGAAAGCTTTGTAGCCTGGAATTAGCACCATGTGGGCTCTGCAGTCTTTAGAAGTACGTGAAGTCATGCAGGCTTAGTGACCTTTAGGGAGACTTTAAATAACCCTCCCCAAGACAGGAGAGGCAACATACCAAGCTGGGCTGAGTGAGAAGCAAAGCCCCGAGGAAGACTGAAGCCCAGATAGGCCAGCAAAGCCTGCTCACTGCTTTACTTGAGTGGCTGGCGTGGGTGTCTCAGGGATGGAGCCCAGTGTCTTCTGGATTCCATCATGAAAGCAGCAGTAGGATTGGTAGGGAGGACTCAGTTGCTCAGGTGGGCTTAGATCAGGTCTACAACACATGTTTTCTGGAATCCAACCCCTGGAGGAGATTCTGTGTCAGCGGCTTCCTGTCCCTCTGTGACATGCTAGGTGGCCCTTACAGACTGCCATGCTGGGTGTCCACAGCAGATAATTCTTTTTTGTTTTGGGACCGCTTATGAATGTCTTCTAGGAAAGATCAATTTCTGGGGAGCTTGGAGGACAGGGAGGCTTTCTTGAACTTGAGAACATCACTTCCTAAAAAGTGGCCAGCCCTACTTCTCTTTTTCCTCCATGTGAGGAAGCAGGAACTGGAGACTGGTGTCTTCTACCAAGTGATCCCTTGGTGATGGTCACCAAGGTGTAGCTGCCCACTGGACACAGCATGGGCACCTGTATGAGCTCCAAATCTCACCTCTGGGTCAGTCCTCCCTGGCAGAGCTTTCCTCTGCAATCTCAGAGGAGGTCATGAGGGGCATGTCTAACTTCAGTGCTAAGTCACCAAGTCTTGCTTTGAGTTCTAGTGTAACTGGCCTGGTAGAAATGGAGATGTTCTAAATAGATACTTGCCTTCTTCCATTTAACTATCAGATTACTGAAGCAATGGTCCCCAAAGAAATGAGAGTATCACCAGGAATTTTATATTGGGAAAAGGAAAAGGTCCCACCAGTGGAGGAGCTTGTCTCCTGGAAAGAGAGTTCACACAGCTCTAACAACTTGTCGGACTCCTTAGGGGATGAGACTGAAGCCCAGAGAGTGAGGAGTCAATGATGGGCAGGACCGCACCTTGACCAGGACTGCTTAGATGTGCATACCTCTGACCCTTATCTAAACTTTCATTTCACTTCAGGACACTGAAGATGGATTGAAGGGGCCACCTGATCTTTCTCCCCTTCCCGGTGTGGTCTCATTAAATCAATCTCCTTTTACCATTTCCCACTATTAATTTTGTACTTTTAATTGGCTTCTCAATGATAGGTGTGTGAACTTGACTTCTTGGGGTACAGACTGTGACCTCAAGGTCAGTAATATCAGTACTCACTCAGTTGTAGCACAGAAAGTTCTTGACTTCAGGAATCTCTTCAGGACTTGGCAACCTTTCCTCTGTCAGAGGGAAAAAAAAAGAAAAAAGAAAAAAGAGAAACATTTGCTCCAGTTCAGCTTGGAAAAGAAAATAGAAGGCAGAAGTCAGCTACCAGGCTGTAAAAGTAAGCCCTTATCTTGGCAATTGCTCTCCGTTCATTTTTGTTACCTTCTCATCTACTTCCTGGTTGTAAATCTTATGGAAGGAGACTGTGGGCTTGCTTGGGACTGGGCAGGGTGTGTCATCTGGCAAGGCAAACTCACAGCATCTGGCTGAGAGAGGAAACTTCAGGCTAGGGGTTGGTGAACACTGCTTCTAACAAGAGAGGAGCACATCCTAGCACCAGCAGAAAGGAAGACCTGGGCACACCAGAAGCTAGTTTGGCCCCTAAGGGCCTGAGGATGGGAGGCCCTTCCCTAGAGCGCTCAGGGCTCCAGTGTAGCTTCAAGCTCTAAGGACTCCCACTCCAGTGCACACTTTTCCCCAACAACACATTTGGCAAATTAATTCCACCCCTTATTGATGTTGGGGAGGGAAAAAAACCTGGGGAAAGTATAAAGCACATTTGTGATTCTCTTCATGACAGGTCTTTTTCTTCCTTTTTTGTCTTCCTTCTCTCCCCTCCTTCTTCCCTCCGCTCTACTGTCTCTCCTTTCCCACTTTCTGTGGCTTTTAAGAGCACTGCCATCTCTTCAGGCCCGAGTGCCACTACTGCCCCCTTGTGCGTCTGTGATGGAAGATCTCAATCCCAGGGACAGGATGTGCAGAACTGGGAACACAGTACAGACTCCAAATGATAAATAGGGTCGGCATAGAAAATCCATATCACTGGAGCTGAAATCCAGACAGGGTGACCTGATTGGCATTTGGGAAGCCAAGCAGCTTGGTCTTGGGGAGCAAGTCCCTTTGAGTGTTAACCTTAGCTCTGGTGGACCCAAGGGCAAAAGCCATGTCTGCCATCATGCTGACATTTTAATGCTTAGCCCAGCACTGACCGCACCTTGATAGAAACCTGATTAGAGTAACCAGGAGGTAAGTAAAGTACACCTCTGGGTGAGTCCGTCATGGCATTTCTAGTCAAGATTAACCAAGGGTAGACCACCACTCTGAAATATCACTAGCAAAATCCACAGGCAGTTAGAGAGGACCCAGAGAGGCTCAAGTGGAAATCAAACAAGAGCTCCAAAATATTTATTTTGAACCTTGGAGAAAAGGGGGTGAATAGAAGACAGTAGTGGAGGGAGAAGAAGGCCCAGATTGTAGGGATAGTCTGCCTTCTATATCCCCTATACAATTTATACCGCTCCCCACCTGGCCACCATGGTGTGAGCTGTTCTCCCCACCAACTCCTTCTCTGCCAAGATGGACTGAAACCTTCATAAATGTCAGCCAAATGAGTTAGGTACCGGTTTAAGTATTTGTTTTACTAGTAGCATAAACTTGTAAATGATGAACATATTTTACAGATGAGGAGAGTAAAGCAGAGGGGTGGTAGCTCATCCGGACAGGGTGGCAGAGCCAGAATCAAATCCAGGCTATCTGGCTCCTGTTCTCTCTCTGAGGTCCCTTCCAGCGTATCTCAGGTCTTCACGTTTCTGAATCCCCTCACAGTGTGAGCATCTATCCTATCTTAAAAGAGAAAACTTTGGCATGTTAAACAGAGTTTATGAGAACAATAAACTCTCTACAAATCCTGCTGTTTTCAGGACCAGAAGAGGTTTAGAGCACGCCACTGTCCGGGGTGGGCAGGCAGGCTGGTGCGCACTGTCCGGGGTGAGCAGGCAGGCAGGCACGCCACTGTCTGGGGTGGGCAGGCAGGCACGCCACTGTCTGGGGTGGGCAGACAGGCAGGCGTGCCACTGTCTGGGGTGAGCAGGCAGGACGCCACTGTCCGGAGTGGGCAGGCAAGCACACCAGTCTGGGGTGGGCAGGCAGCATTTACAGGCAGACAACAGCTGCTGCTGGTGTCATAAAGAACACCTTTGACCTAGAAAAATGGGACATAATGATTTCTACTTGATTTCTCAAAATTATCTGTACATTTATAAAACTTTAATTACTTAATACTCCATTAAGCAATGCATATATAATGTATACATATGTAATTCTTAATATAAACTGGATTTAGATTGAGATGCCTCTGTACCCTGAATTTTCATGTAATGAGTGACGTTTTAACTCAGTAGATGATTAAAAGTCTAATTCTCATGCATGCACATGTGGTGTGTGTGTGTGTGTGTGTGTGTGTGTGTGTGTGTGTGTATGTGTGTGTAACTGAGTTTCAGCCAATACGGTATCTGATTCTCAGCTGTTCACAGACTCCAGCTGATCATACCACATCCAAATATGGCAAACAGAGAGCTGGAACCCAATTTTTTCCTTCTGTTACTTCTTCCAACTCTGTCTAAAACACTGCTTGCACGTCTAGGGGGAATGGAGCTCTCTGAAGCTGGTTTGTTTCCTAAAAGTGTCAGGATTCAAGAATTTTTCTTTGCTTGAATAAACTACTTAATTTGTCAACACCTTTTAAAAAATATACAGTGAGTGTCCACAATGATGTGCTCGTCGGCTGTTCTAAAAGGATGGAGTTTACCGTCTGTGAAAACGTGGATGAATTTGGAGATGTCATACAAAGTAAATCAGGCGTGGGCCTGCAAATGCTGCAGCTTCTCAGCTGTTGCTCTCACAGAAGCAGAGGATAGGATTGGTATTGGCAGAGTGGGGAGAGTGTCAGGGAGAGGGGAAGCAGAGAGCATGCTGACTGTGTGCAGGGCGGGAACTGGATTGGAGAAAGAGCCTCCAGTGTTCTGAGGGCAGTAGGTACGCACGGTTGGCAACAATTAATTCTGCAAAACACTGAAGAAGGGACTTTGAATGTTTCCACCCTAAGCAATAGCATGTGTGCAAACTACCCCGATCTGACCATCAGGTGAGGTGTGAATACTATGAAATGTAGACATTTGCCCCACGAACCCTACTTACAATTAATGGATGCCAACTAAAACTTAAAAAAAAAGATATTTCAATGTTTTAAAAATATAGTAAAAGGAAAATATTTTGCCTTTTTGAGTAACAGGCCTTGCACATAGGCCTTGACTTCCACATTTTCATCTCCCATACAAATATAGGCATATCCATATATTACCGTGTATATAGATATACATATAATATGTGTGTGTGTGCATGTATGCATATAAGTCTCTCAGTGAGTCCCCGTGTCTGTCCTGAAGGGTTGCCAAGCTATGCTAGATGAGCCAGTGGACACCAAAACATGGGAAACTTGAGACAAGAATGGGACACCTTGAGATTCGTTGCCAGATTGGGTAAAGGAAATCCCGACCCTTCCTGTCCTGGGGATTGTGAAGAGCAGTCCTGTAGAGGAGGGGCCCCACATGCTTAGTGTGTGTCCAGATTTGACTTCAGCTGGCCTTGGCTCAAACAGGCACAGAGAAGAGAGAAGGGCTGGCAAAACGCTTTTCCAAGCTAAGGTGCTCCGTAGGCCCCTGGGAATCCTGAGTCTGCTCAGCTCAGCCATGGGCAGGTACATCCATTGCTTGGGCATCGTGGCCTGCCCTGTGATGACTTCTCCCAGCCTTCCTCAGACCGACAGGGCATGATTTGGGCACCTTCCCCAGGATCAGCAAGCTGCACCTTTGTCTAAGGCTCTGGGAATGCCCAGAAGTATTGTTTGTGTCATTCAATAAGACTGGATTTAGTTTTGAACTAGTTTGATCATTAAAAAATTATATTACAAAAATCACAAAGGATTCATTTCTCATAATTTATTGTGAGCTAAAGCAAGTTACTTAGAAATTAAAATAAGAATGCATATAAATATTTATGTGAGTCTAAAATATTTGTGTATATAACTATGTGTGTATATATAAAATATATATGTAGTTTCAAGCTTTAGTACATATATATATGTGTATGTGTGTATATGCGCATCTACATACATTTATGTATGTCCAGACAGTTTAAGTACTGTACTGATAATGAAGGCTGTAGCTGTCTGAACTAAAGAGGCAAACTGTGGTAAAGAGCCTCTGGATTGACTTACGAGTACGTTGAGCAATTACAATAGCTCCATTTTTAACTTCCAGTGGGCCTCTGTTACGGTATTTATGTTTCAATCTGTATAGCTCAAATTTCTCATTTACTTCATTTGCTTTGAGAAGCCTTTTAAAATTGGGTTGTAACTCATAGGTCACAAAATCCATGCTAAGTGAGCAATACACAGTCTGTTTTGTGGGCAGAGGATTGGGACACCTTCGTTGTGATCTAACCGCAGAGTGTTTTATAGCACCCCCCCCCTAAGAAATCCTGTATCTATTCAGTCACTCTTCATGCTCCCAAGTTTCAGCTCTTGGCAAGTACAAATTTCTTACATAGATTTTTCCTATCCTGAACTTAAAAAATGTATATGCATCTATGTGTAACACACTTGTATGTGTGTATGTCTGTTCAAATGGGCATGAGGGACACATGCACATGTGTTCCCTTTGTGTGTGGAGGCCTGAGTGACATAAAATAATCACTCAACCACCCTCCTCTTTATATATTGAGGCAGGGTTTCTTGCTGAGCCTTTATCTAGTTTGACTACTGATTTGTAGACCAGTCTGACCTCAAACTCAGAGCTCCTGAGTGCTGGGTTAAATGGACACAGGGCCTGCCAGGTAGAGATCCTTCCTGTCTCTCGCATACTGAGAACAGAAAGTCTTGAGACCGGTAACTGTTTAACATCATTTTATCCTCTTCGGTGCTAAAGCTTAAAATCCAACATAAAAATATAGGTTTTGCAAGGTAGTGTTTTCCCCACTTAACCCTTCTGTGAATAGATGAGCTCCTGAGACTGAAAACTACACAATGGCATTAACATGTAGCTGGGTGACTGGATATGCAGCGGAGTTAGCAGCCCTTTCAATATTGACTTTGCGAACCCAAGCCTATAAAATTCCTTCCAGTGCAAGAGTGAATGTGCTCATCCTATACATGAGGAACTTAGGCCAAGTGTGATCACCTGACTTGGATGTGATTCCTCCAAAAGAGGTCTTGGTTGAGGGATCTTCATTTGGTTTAGATTTTGGCACCTGGTGTTTTCAGCTCTTCTGAACAGCAAATGTGTACATGGTTGGCTCTGGCCTGAGACTTTATGCTGGTCAAAGAAAAGCCTCTTTAGGGGATAAAAAAATAATTCAAAGGATGAGACATAAAATGAACCTTTGAATTGAGAAGAATCACAAATAGAAGACACTAATCTTCTGAGTACATCAAGTTATCCTCAAACACAAGAAAAGTCTGAGCGCAGGTTTCTTCCCTGGTGCTGTGATTTTATGGAATCTCAACTTCCTGTGTGGAGATTGGTACCCATTGGGTTATCGCAGGGAGTGCCCTTTGGCATGGAGAGCAGCTGGCAGGATGTTTTAGAGAATGCTTTTGGAGTTCGTGCCAATGGGGAAGAAGCAGAAGAAGGAACAGAGAGGGAGAAGTTGAGTGGTGGCGTCACCGCTATGCACCTTGCTCCTGCAGAAGGTCTCAGTCCTCAGTTGTGCTGCACCTTGGAGAGTTTTCTCAGGCTGGCATGAGAGGCATGGACGCTCATAGTCTTTTGAGTAACTCTGAATACAAGCTGCCTCATGTGCTGTGTAACTGTTAACAAAGACTAACACAGAAAGGGGTGTGACCATGAGCAAGGTCTGCAACCAAGGGCAATTTCTGAAGAAGGACTAAGGGACTAAGAGATAGGCAAATTTCCTAATAGGTAGATAGGTAGGGGAAGGGGCCATTCCTAGGTAATGAAAACAGTGGATTTCCAAGATGGCGGACTTCTTCCTCACTCTCCCGACCTAAAGCAAAAGCCTGGCAACTTAAAATGAAGGTCTGTTGGACAGTTTCTCCTACCAGTAGAGGGCCCTTGCTCATGGACCGTGAGTCAATCAAAACTGAATTAAGACATGTTTACACCAAGCTGTGAGCCTATCAGCCAACCTGTCTTTATTCAAATTGACTAACCAGAAATCAGGGGACAAGGATACCATCAAAGTGTGAGCCTTGTGCAGGTGGTCCTAGGCGGAAAAGAAAGAAAAGTGGCAAGTCATGGAGAGCAAGCCAACAAGTAGCCTCTGCCAAGGCCTCTGTTTGAGTTTCTGCCTTCAGGTTCATGTCTTACGTTCCTGCCCTGGCTTCCTTTCATGACAGACTATAAATTATAATATAAGCCTTTTCCTCCCAAGTTATTTTTGATTATGGTGATTATCATAGTAATAGAAAGCAAACTAGAACAGCATCAAATGAAGTCAATGGAATTTCCAAAAGATGAAGACACACTTGTACACCAACGCTCAAGATCTGTTTGTCCTGTACAACTCTTTTATTGTGGGACAATGTCTCAGTTAACTAAGGTTGGCCACCAACTTGCTACATAGCATAGAATGATCTTGAACTACTTGGTTGTCTCCCTTCATGTGTCTTCAGGTTATGGGGAGTTCATCAGAGATAACCAATCAGACACAGTTTATAGCCAATTAAAAGTCTTTATTCCAGCTGGCTGGGACCGCACCCGAAGTGTCTGAGGACCTGGGTGCAGCCTTGAGTCTCCAGATCAGGGGATTTTTGAAGGGAGGAACCACAGCCTAGTATCTTGCTCTGACGTTGCAGGGGCTTTGAAGAAGGAAGTAGTTTTAGCTGAAGTTAAGGTAAGTGATTAGTTTGAGGGTTTTTTTGCACAAATAGACCATTTAACAGAAACTAAGTTAGCTAGGACACCCTGACCTTGGGTTCCTAAAATAGCGTTGGGTAATTTCCTGTGGTATTTTCCATCAAGGAGAACAGATTCTAGTTAAAACTGGAATGGCCTAAGCAAGAATACAAGATGGAGGAACCTCTGCACTGCTTTGTCATGTCACAACCACACACACTTGACTTTATGCAGTGCTGGGGTTCAAACACAGAGCTTTGTGAATGATAGACACTCCACCAACTGAGCTCTATCAGCAGACTGCTCCCATAAACCCTGATTTGTAAGATAGCTCCCACAAAATCCAAAAGCCAAGGGGAGTCCTCCAAAGCCGAGACATGCATGAATTTCTTCTGAAGCAAATCTGTGCCTTTTGTTCAGATCACGGGTGGTCTGTGTGATGGAGACACTGGAAGAGTTCCACACAAGCAAGCTGGTCCCCTGATTTCCCCTGCCTGCCTTTTCTTTGGTGTATCAGAGCTATGACATCAAGTGCAGCTCCCAGAAAGAGCATCCACAAATTCCCAACACTTATGCTATGAGAAGTGCGAAAGATGGCTGTCATCCTACCAATGGCCTCTTCCTTGGAGGACCTATGGGGAATCTGGAACATTGGACAGGAGAATATGAAAAGGAGAAACTACGGTCTCCTCTGCCCTTCACAGTCACCCCCCCCCAAACAAAAGACAGACTAACAAGAGAAAACTAAACAGGAGTCTATTTACATGGATATTCCATACACAGGAGATACATGGGAAAGAAGACAAAGCTTTAAGTTCAAGTTCAACTTCTCTTCTAACTGAAACTCAGAGAGAAGGGTATAAAGGCAATGATGGAGAAGAATCCAGGAAAAGCAGGAGGGTATTTTAGAACCTCGTCTGTTGGATTCCAGTGATTTAAAGTCAGCATCCCTTTCCTAACACAGAGTGAGAACTTCCCTGACTAATGGTGGTGCTCTTAGAGATACAAATTTCTCTCTCCAAAGCAACATTCATTCTGATTCCCCTGTGCTGGCTGGTTCTCTAAGTGATCAGCTCAGAATAATCCCTAGCTGAAGGGACATAGTTGAAGGTGTCACACTCTGGCTTGTAAGGGTCTGGATACAACTCAGCTAGCCTTCATTGGCTTCCAGCAGGCTTAGCTAAGAACTGTCTCCAAATCCCGTGCTGTTCTACTCTCTCCTGCCTAGGGGTGGGAGGGTATACAGGGTTCCCAACGAAGTCAGTGAAGAAGGTAGAAATGAAAAAGGTGCGGGACTAGAATGTGTGGCTTTGGGGAAGGCATCCCCTCCAGGAAACTCTGAGGGGCAATTAAGCCATGCCAGCTATACCCTTCGCTGGGACAGAAGCTGAGGAGATTTCATCTTGGATCAAGATTTCAGGGATATCAGCTCATCTCAGTGGGAACAGCATGGTGGCATGAGTTTGCTTTGTAGCTTGTTCATAACTTTGATGCTCAGAAAACAAAGGCAGTACCCGAAACACGGTTAGGTTATTTTACTTCCCATGTTTGCCTCCAGTGTCCACCTCAGCTAAGCAGGCCCCATGACTTCTCAAACAGGACCGTGATGTTAGTTAGGGTCATGTCCCCTCAAATTCATGAGCCTTTTGGGGAAGTATCAGACTCAAATCAGACACTAGGAGAGCTACTCTGTATCCTTGGGCAGGATAATAGATAGAAAAGGTAGTATTTCCTAAACCGTCATCCTGCCTTCATATTTCCCATTCATCAAGTTTGACTTACCCAGCTGTTATTTTATCAAAGCAAAACAACACAAAATATATGGGAGGCTGGTTTGTTGCCAGTTTGGTCCATGTTGTTCAGGACTATTTTCCCAGTCAAACTAACACCTCTTTCAGTAGCCCAGCAGGGCCTGCCCAGCAAAGATCATCATATCAGGGCAACTGATTGCTGATGCTCCCTCTTAGAAGGAGGGAGCAGAGAGGGTCACGGAACCCTCACTTGAGGATCAGTACCCTTCCCAACCCAACAAGTTGTAGGTAATTCTGCCCTAATTGCAAGTGACTTTGGGGTCCCTGGTAGGGGATAGAGTGTATAAGTGGGGAAGATGAGGGAAAGGGGTTCTATATTTGCAGCCATGGGACCTAATATTTCTGGAGGCTACTGATCTTAGAGTCTGGCTACTTTAATGTCACCTGTTGTTATATAAGTAAGCCCAATAAACTTATTGGTTCCCTAGGAGAACTTTGGTAGTTCTCCAAATCCCACCTCGGTTTATCAATAGAGTATTAGGAGGAGAGGTCGAGCTCTAGGCCCAAGGGAAGGAATTTTAGCAACAACCCACTAGCCAGATTAGAGCTGAATTCCAAAAGACTCGCATTTCACAGTCTTGTCAAATAGAATTTAAAATATGAGCCATCCTGAAAATGTCAGATCTTTCAGTGACTAGTCTTGCAAGAATTTGATTTAGTTTATCTCAACTAGGTACTGTTCTACACACTGTTGCCTTCCAGTTAGTCCTCATTCATTGGACACCTGGGAACCTACAGTGCTCAGGATTGGTATGGAATTATTTTGAGTTGATGACATTGGGATACAATAGATGCAGAAGAAATCCCTTTCAGTGTCCTTTATCCCCCTTAACACAGGAGCTTGTGGTGGTTTGAAAGAAAATGGCCCCCAAAGGAAGTGCCACTATTAGGAGGTGTGGCCTGTTGGGCAAAAGTGTGTCAGCGTGGGGGACAGGCTTTTAGATCTTTTTCTCAAGCTTCATTCAGTGTGACAGTCAGTTGACTTCCAGTTGCCTTTGAGTCAAGATATAGACTCTTAGCTCCAGCACCATATCTGCCTGCATGCCACCATGCTCCCCG
>JAQHUG010000428.1:1187242-1205160 GCA_028555095.1 Dicrostonyx torquatus | reverse complement strand
TATTTTTAAACTATTTATTTTCTGTGACTGTCTATACTTTCTTTTCCTCTCTAGACTTTGCTTTACTAGGTTTCTGCAATGTTTTATGACTGCAGGTGTCAAACCTTAAACCCACCCCACAGCTTATCTCATGCTGGTGCCTCAAGTCCACAAGCAGTGGCTGGGAGATGCATCTCTGTATAGTGAGATCCACCAGAGAGACTGAGAAACTAGGAAGCTGAATTTGGTTGTTTTTGCGTGTTTGGAACCCCTTTTAAAAAGCTTTTCCATGTCTTAGGTGGAAACATGCGACTCCACATTGAATGCCATTTATAGATGAACTTACTTTTTATACCACCAGCTCATAAAAACAATGACACAGACCTATTATTGATTATGGCAGTTTGGCCTATAGCCAGGTTTGCTCCTAACCAGCTCTTATAGCTAAGGTTAACTCATACCTTCTAACCTACATTCTTTTACGTGACTTTGTTACCTTTACTTTGTAATCCCTATGCTGCTGCAGCTTGCTCTGCATCCCTGGCATCTTCTCCCTTCTTCTCTCCAGCATCCCCTGGGCCTGGAAATCCAACCCAGTTATTGGCCATTCAGCTTTTAATTAAACCAAGCAGAGTGACACATCCTACAGTGCACACAAGGATGACTCCACAGCAGGAGATGGTGCCACCAGGGCACAGCTGCACCATCAAAGTGAGACAGAGATGCTGACCGGAACAGGAAGTGAAGATGACCTTCTCTCTGCGGCCATGACTTTCCACCAATCCTATTCTAAGTAATTTCATGGAAAATAACTATTTACTCTTGCATCTTTCTGCCTCAAATCCATTCTTTCCTCACTAGAGTCTTTGCTTTCAGACTCCTAAAGCAGCAATGTCTCTTCTTCTCCTCTCCTCTTCCCATCTGCCGTCATGTTGGAATCCCAGCAAGTGAACTGGAGGTGGGCATGGCAAGCTGCTCTGCTGTCAAGACACTGGGATTTGTGCCCTTCAGGTGGCACAGAGCATTCACACCCGACTTCCTGGCAGAAGAAGAGGGAATAAAAGCCAGCTCACATTTGCAAGCAGATAGCCTGGGTGGCATTCCTGCAAGTGAAAACTCATGAATCCCTCCTAGGACCAGAGTTGGTTTGACACGAGGAGGATTTGGGTAGCCTATCTGTTCTATGATGCAGTTTTGAGATGATGAAGAAATCAAACTAAAGGCCTCAGGGTTTTTTGTGGAATAGCTTCTACAAGAGATTACAGATTAAAAACATTATGTAACATCAAACATGTGAGAATTATTCTCCTTTGATTACTACCGGCTAAAAACAGATACCTATAGGCTTGAGACTGACTTGACAGAGAGTCTCTTTGTTGCCATTTTCAAGAAAAATATATTTATAATCTGGGTACATCATCTACTTGTATCTTATGTCTTATTTTTTAAATCCAACCTAGATGCAGTCATAAAAGAACGATTTGTTTAGCTGTGCTCTTTGCCAAGGCAAAGAAATATAATTTTGCAGTTGACTGCTGTGTTTGAAGAATGTTTCAGATTAGATTTCTCTCTCCAAGGGGAAGAGAGTTGTGTATACAGATACATTTCACAAAACTGACTTGAAAATACTGATGGGTATGCTTCTGAATGAAAACCATTCTGGTTTTACTTTTCATTATGGAAACAGTTAATAATAGTACAGCAGGATACAATATAATTCAAGTAATATTTTCAATAAATATTAATAGGCTGTAAATGAGGTAGCAGATACTTGGAAAAGACCAAGATGACAGATGGGCACAAATTAAGCCACAGGTCTATGGGAAGGCTGATAAATAGTATCTGCAGGCCATCCTTATCCCCCTTGTTAGTTAACCACCTCTCTTTTCTCCTGACAGCTAAGTTTATTTTTTCTTTTATTTTGAAAATTCTGTTACACTGCTTTTTAAAAGTTTCTTATAGTTCCCTCTCAAGATTCTTTTTTTTAAAAAAAAAATCTGAAATTAGCTTTGATTTCCAGTCCTGTGCTCCTTCCCACATTTCCTCCAATGGGGTTTTTTGCCAGGGAGAAAACAAAGACATTCCCTTTACCTCTTGTCAGTTTCCGAACTATTTTCTTGTTATTAATGTCTAACAATTATTATATTCACGGCCCCAGGGGATATGTGTACTGCTCCTCTTGCTTCCAGCCTTGCAGGCTGTCCTCATTGCCCAACGCTAAAAATACAGCACAATAGAGCTGAGCTTCCACTCCTATTTTTCCCCTTAAGAGAATGTCACAAATGGGCTAGTTCTGTCTGGAATCTTTCAGAGGTTTATATTTCCTAGTGTCTGGAGTGTCTGTCTGGCAATGTCATTTAGTAGAAGGTGCTATTGTGGTCTCGGCAACCAGGTCTGGGTTCTCATACTACTGGTTCTGTCACTAGCCTGGTGACCTTGGGTAAATTCATCCCTCTTAGCCAGTGTCTGCATTCCAATAACAGTTCCTTCTGAGTCTGTGATGGGTCTGAGGGAGCTATGGTGCATGTGTCACTGGTGCCTCCTTTCGTTCCTCTGATAGTGTGAATGGAGAGGTCAGAAGCACTCTAGGGCACTCTGGGTCCAGCATGAGCTTTCGTTTCTGGAAATTTAATACCTTCTCTTCATTCCATAAAGAAGATACAGTTCCCAAGTCAAAGAACTTTGTATTTTTTGAAAAGCATTTACTTGGCCCATTTTTTTCTTCAGGTCAATAGAAACCAGAGTTGAGATTCTATAATCCAGCAGGTATCTGACATAACCCTCTATATATCTCTGGTATCTCTATTCTTCCATTATATTGCAAGCCCTCACTGGAGGGCTATTTTGGGGAGATTATGGATAATAGAGAGTAACACTGTGGAACATCAAAAAGCTACAATGACATGTTCTAAGGATTTGACTAAGTTGTGTAACTTAGCTCTGAAACAATGAATACCTCAGAAAAGCCTTTCCAACTACACAATCAAAATGCTACAAAATTACTTGCCACTATGAGAAATTATTTCTGGGTTAGTTGGCAAAGTATTGCTGTTACAGAATCATGAAGTCTGAGTTTGATCCCCAGCACCCACATAATAGCTGGGTGCAACAGTTATAATCTCAGCATTGCAGCTGAAGAGAGAGGAAGTTTCCTAAGGCTCAGTGACAGCTGCCTGGGCCAATTTGGAGAGCTCTGTGTTCAGTGAGAGACCTGGTCTGAAAAACTTGAGGTGGTGGGCAATAGAAGAAGACAAGTGGTATCAAACACACACACACACACACACACACACACACACACACTTCCTTCCTAATTTATATGTATTTGCTTCTTTTTTCTTCTAAAATTTAAATTCTACAACAGTTGGAACCTACTTGCTTTGTTTTATCCTCATTGCTTAGAACAGTACGTGACAGAAGTAGATTTCCCCAAATAAACTTGTTATGCACATTATTAGACTATAGATCTTGCTGACGTTGAACATGACCTCAGAACATATAAAGGAATGAGTGTATCAAAAACAAAAACAACAATAAAAACCCCATGTAGCTGGGGTAAGCACAACTGATTTTAACTGGTTGGTTATGTGCCAGTCGATAGGCTGAGCGTGAGGACCAGGGTGGTGTTTCCTTCTTAGAGTCTATGTGCACCTGAGTTTAACTCAGTGATAGATCTATCCAGCAATGAAGTGACTGTGAAAGCACAGTCAGGCAGCAATTAGAGTTCATTTTCCAACTGATCAGCCCTCCACTCTAAAACACTTTCTTAGCTTGTCTTGTATAATGCCATTCTCTCTGTACTGACTGTCTTTACCAGAACCCTAGTTTGGATCCACTGTTGGTTCTTACTCAGTTTTAAACGTAACTCTCTTCCTCCTTCATTTCCTTCCTTTAGTCAGCCTTCTCTCTCTCACCCAAGGTATGGCATCTTGCCATTTTGCTATGTAGTTCAGACTAGCCTTAAACCCACAGATTACAGATGACTGATTACTGGAATTACAGATGACTGATTGCTGGGATGACAGATGACTGATTGCTGGGATGACAGATGACTGATTACTGGGATGAAAGACGACTGATAGCTGGGTTACAGATTACAGATGACTGATTGCTGGGATGACAGATGATTGATTGCTGGGATGAGAGATGATTGATTGTTAGGTTGACAGATGACTGATTGCTGGGTTACAGATTACAGATGACTGATCGCTGGGATGACAGATGATTGTTGGGATTACAGATGATGAGTGCCACCATGCTTAGCTCTTCCTTGTCTATATGACCATCAATTTTCTCACAAATTCTCTAGTCCTAGGCATTCACATCCCTTCTTATTCTGACATATGCAACATTTTGATCTTTAACCCAGAAAATCATTTCTGTCTGCCACTGGGATGTTAAGGTAGATCACACTGTGCTCACAGCCTTTGTCATGTGACTTTACATTCTCTCTCTGAGGCGGCAAAGTCTATTGTTCCTGAAATCCATGCTGTCCTCCTGCCTCCTGTTAAACTAGAACTTTGTCATCACCTTGTTTGACCATCAAGGAAAAGTCGAGTTCAAAGTACTGTAGAGGGAAAGAAATGTCCAGTTATTCGCCATTGTGTGTGAGAAAAGCATATGAATTTACTAAACATAAGCCTTATGTAATATGAAACACTTCACAATATGCTATAAACCCATAAGGGTATATATGTACATTTTTATGCTTACCTTTGGCAAAAAGTGAATGGTCATGGCAGAATTGGTGGAGCTCTGACCTAAAGGTAATAAACCAGGGGAGGTGGTGGTAGGGCTCGGTAAAGCTGTGCATTCAGACTTCTTCTTGTGTCCCTGTCTTCTGAGATGAGGATATTTTGTTTTTCTGAGTATCTTTCAAAAGACCTGCTTCAAAGACGATGAGGAAATTAGAACATGAGCTTAGGTTTTCTGTATTGCTTCAAGCCAGAAGAGTCAAAAGAAGAGGAGATGTTTTGGCTTCTGCAGTTATTTCAAATAACAAGATGCTTTCTGTGAACATTTTAGCATGTATATTCCAAGCCTAGTCAATCAGAATGCTTGGGAATTTCCAATTTTTATTGTGTGTATCTGCTACTGTCTGCTGTCAAGAGAATTCCAGGACCGGGCTACTGCTTTGGTTTAATAGAATGAGAAAAATCCTTAGAGATGTTAGGATATGAATGAACTCAACTGTGAATGGAGCCTCAGTTTGAAGCAGTTGCTCCTCGTTTAGCACCAGGCTAAGAAGCTATGGTAAATAGCTATGGCTTTAAGCTGCTGCATTTTAACAAATAAGTATTGTTAGATTAATTTATGTATTATCAATTGTATACCTTTAAACAATACTAATCAGTATACAGCAAATAAACCTGGTATCGCCAGTCTTCTTAATTTCAATCTTTGCAAAGATTAGGAGGAGACATTGCCCTCTTCAGTTTTTCATTTCCTTGTGAACGACGGTATTGATTGTCTTTTAGTCGCTTGTTGAGCCTTTGTTTATCTTCTTTCTGTGAATGCCCAGCCACATTTTTCTCATTTAAAATTGCATGATTTGTCTTCATATTGTTGAGTTGTGAGAATTCTTATAGATTCTGGACACAAGCTGTTGGATGTCCTGGAGGTTTTCTTCTGTTCATCTTACCATTTTGATCTCTCACTCCAGTTCATTCTTCTTCTCTTATGGACTGCACTTTCTGTATCTTACAAATTACTGAGTTTGGAAGTGGTTTGTGACTCAGCAATGGCTCAGCTGAACAGAAATCAAATAGGTATTTCAAGATGGATGTGTCCATACTGGACCCCCGGCTCTCATCCTCTTGACCTCTCAAACCTGCTCCTGTCATAGCACTCGTCTCTTCTTCCAGTTGTCAGGCAAAAAACAAAACCAAAACAAATAGTCTTGGTTCTCCTCTCCCTGCCCTGCTCCACAGGCAGCCATCGGTAATCCTGCTGGAACTGACTCAATAGAAGCAGACCTTTTCTCAGGCCCCTCCACTATAAACCTGAGTCGCCACAGCCTCTATGCTGCTTTGTCGTCCTCCTCCCTAGCCAGCACCCCTGCTGTGTTGTCCCATCATAACTTACATTAACCCTAGAATCTTAGAACTGGGAAAATGTCATTTATCTCACATCTAGTACATTTATAAAAACCCTGGGCCAGAAGAAAATACTAGTTTGAGATTCAGACAAAATTCCTTTTTTGGAATTTTGGAAATTTCAAAATCTTGGTTTTATGGAAGAGGAAGGATTTTAAGCTGAATGAGTCTAGAGTAACTTGGAGCCTTCAATGATGAAAAGACCAATTAGCTATGAATGAGGAAAGCATAGAAAATTAATTTGTCTTTCACATGAGTGGTGATGCCTACAGGAAGTGACCTGCAGGACATTCCTTCATTATGCCATTTCTTCACGGTGGGCAAGAAACAGCTAGGCAGCAATTTTGGTAGCACTAGCCCCCTTCATTGAAAATAGATTTTTTTTTCTTACATAATATATCCTCATTATAATTTTCCTCCTTCTACTCTTCTCAGCTCCTCTCTCCTTCCCCTTTTCTCTGGATGTACTCCCTTTCTTTTCCTCATCAGAAAACAAGCAGGCTTCTAAGAGATAACAATATAATATAAAATATAATATAATATATAACGATAAAAAAGCTAACACAATAAAATTGAACAAAGAAAACAGAAGAAAAGGAGCCTGAGAGTAGGCAGAAGAGCCAGAGACCCACTCCTGAATGCCATGAAACACGGAACTGAAAACGATAGTGTATATGTGGAGGGCCTGGTGCCACTGTGGCGCTCTCCTTACTCTCCCTTGTTAGTAGGTAATTTCCATGAAGGTTCAACCATATTCCATTATTTTCCACTTTTACAAACACCTCTTTAACACCACTTAAACATATTATCTTTCTAGTATTGTTTATATGTAAACTCCTTGAGTACTTTTTCTTTGTTGTTTCAACTTCAATATATATACTAAAAGATTCTTGTCATACCGTAGAAGTATCAAGGAAATTCCTAAAATCAAGGACAAGGATCAAGATCAAGACTGGGTAACTGAATGAGTTAAAAGAATTAATTTTGAAAATTGATTCCTTAAAAAAAATGTAACGAGCATAGAAAGGCTGAATAATACCCTAGTTATATTTTTCTTCTGCTGGATTCTCTGAATTTCCCATGTTTGTTTTATAAAGTCTATTTATGTCATATGTGTAGTTCAGCTCAGAGATGTTCCTTTTTCATTTACTCTTATCCCATTTTGTGTTCTAGAAAATTATTTCTTGACTTTGTTTTGAGAGGAGATATGCTGCATACATCACTGAGTTCCTGAGAGTAGTCTATAATTTGGTCTTCATGCCCATGGTTTCACTTTGAGGAAACTTAGAAAACATAGACCTATTCTCAGGTGTCCAGTTAGAAAGATGAAAGACATAAACTGGCTTAATAGTGAGTCCGTTGTCTCATGATAGGAAGAGTCTGGAAGAAGCTTCAGCTTTAGGTGAGTAGCTTTGGAGTTGTGAGTGATGCTCCAGCCTCAGGCTGGCATGAAGAGGGGCTGTGGTGCTTCTGTGCATCCTATCCAGACATAGGCACACCCATGTCAGAAGAGCAATTATTGTCTATCTTATCATTGTTTCTTTTGGGGGTAACTGTTCCCAGGTATCCCTTCTTATTTCTGACTCCACGAGAACTTCTGTAAGTGGAGGTGGAGCTTTTGTGTCTCTATGTGTGGTTCCAAATAACCACACAGAAACTTATATTAGTTACAAATGCTTGGTGTTAGTATGGGCTTTTTACTAACTAACTCTTACATTTAAATTAACCCATTTCTATTAATACGTGTATTGCCAGTCTGCTGGCATGTTCTTTCTTGGGCAGCTGCTCTTGTCTCTCTTCACTACACCCCTCCCCATCTGAGTCCTCAGTTTGATTGTTCTACCTAACCCTATCCTACCTGGCTATTGGTCAAAGAGATTTTATTATTAACCAATGGAAACAATACATATTTACAGTGTACAGAAGTATTCAATAACATTCCCCCCTTTTGCCTAATCAAAGAGAATGAATGGTTTTAGTTTCAACATACTAAAATTACATACAACAAAATAGTTATCAAGTAAGAGTTATAATATCTAGTCTATTTCTATTTGGCAAAATTAGAGAAAATATTTATGTTGTGTGATATTTTGTTTTGTGTTCTAGCAAATAAAGCTTGCCTGGAGATCAGAGGATGGAGTTAGACTCTGGTTAACCACAAAGGTCCAGAGGTCTGTACAGACAGGATACATGGAGTGGTAATGCTTGTCTGACGGACAAAGTGACATAGACAGGATCTCATCCCCTTCTGGTCTTAGGCGTCAGAGAGGTAAGAAGTGACTGTGCCCGTTCCTTTGCTTCTCTGACCTTTCAGCTTTTACCTTGATATCTGACTCCAGGTTTTTATTGATAAGACCAGTTAGGATCAAGCTTCAGACTTTACATCAGATAACAATGGATGAATCTAGATCTCGAGATTACCAGTGTTGTCTCTGGCTTCTCTTGGGTCCTTCCTGGAGCTAGAACTAGAATTACCGATATCTAAGTCTCATGAAAGAAAGATGGGTGACTAAAACAAAGTGAAGCTTTGTTTTTGGAAGGAAGAAAATGGAGTGGAGAAAAGAGTTCTAATAGCTCCTAACTGTCATTGCCGCAGAAGCCACACCTGGACCTTAGAGCAACGGTGCTGTGGGAGTGAACACAAATCCACACCAAAAACAGTGCCCATGGTCACCAAGAGAACACAACTAGATCAAGGGTGAAAATGACCAATATTTCTACACATTTGGAATAGACACACTTTAAAAATATCAGTGTAGAATGAAATCTTCATGCATGAAGATCAAACTGATGGCAGTCCACCAGATTAAAATATATTGTTAAGAACCACATAATCTCTAATCTGGGGGCTGAATGAATTATCTAAGCCTTGGTGACAGGACTTGTTCTTTTCACTTGTGATGAGCAACATAACAGGATCTAGAATCTCCCAGGAGACAAATCCATAGGCAGGTTTGTAGGGAGCCTCTAGGCTGGGCTAACTGACATAATACACTTTAAATGTGGGTTGCATCATTCCATCAGTTACCGTCCTGGTTTTGTTTGATTTCTGCTTCTTTGATGAGGACCCTGTGACCCAGAGCAACTTGGGGAGAAAAAGATTTACTGGGCTTACATGTAGAGATCACTATCCATCACTGAGGGAAGCGAGGCAGGAACTGGAGGAGACTCCTTGGGAAGCACTGCCTGCTGACTTGCTCTCTTATGTAACCCAGGACCACCTGCCCAGGGTGGCACCCACTCACAATGAGCTGGACCCTCCCACATCTACCAACAGTGAAGAAAATGCCCTCATAGACTTGCCTACAGGTAATCTGATGGAGATATTCTTTTAATTTAAAATTTCTTTTCTCAAATAACCCTAGTTTGTGTAAAGCTAACAAAAGCCACCCAGTACAGACCGTGAACTCCATGAAAAGAACGCAGAGCTGATCAGCAGCCGCTATCTCCGCTTTCTGCGCAGACGCGATGTGCTGCCTTAGAGCTCGGGTGCCATGATTTCTTCCTCTGAGACCGCTTTGAAACTGTGTGCAGCTGAGAGAATGTCTAAGTGAGGCTGACCTGAGAGCCAGTGTGTTGACAGTCGTCTCGACTATTTTGGTTCATTAGAAAACATCTGGCCTGGACACAGGTGACGTCATTCCTTAGGTTTGAGTCCTGGATTGTATAAATAAGGAGAAAACAGGCTGAGCGGGAAGCATTCATTAGCTCATTGTTCTCTGCTCCTAACTGTGGATGTCACATAACCAGTTTTCTCGCGCTCTTGCCACGTGACTTCCCTGCTATGGCAGACAGAAACCTGGAATGGTGAACTAAAACAAACGCTTTACCCTGAATTGGTTTTGTCAAGATATTTATCATAGCCACAGGCAATGAAACAAAGACATCAGGTATCTTGTCTCAGCAAGGGAATAAAAATGCCAACTGGCTTTGCGGGATTCTTGAAGCCCTGCTATTGTGTAGATGATGGAGACTCCTTGCAAGTAATGGCGATGGCCATTATGTTATTGTTGTAGTATTCATTGTTATTATCATACAATATTTTTACATGCTACAACAATGCCATTTGACTGCACACAAAGTAGTCATGAAAGCATTCCCAAGGAAAAAGCACAGTGCCAGACACAGTGTCTGATGGGAAATTATATGTGATATGATGTCAAGGAGGAGGCAATAGTTAATATGGGAGGCAGCACTCGGCAACATGTCAGATGCAATGCTGCGGCTTTACAGCGAGAACATGTTAGAATTTGTAAATGTGCTCTGAGAATACATCTGTCTACTTTGATATTTATTCCATTCAGGAGCTCATCCTTGAATTATGCAAGTTCAAAATATACAGTATCTGGTGACATGTATCCTTTGTATGAAATAAGACCTCCTTGCATTTTTATAACCAGTAATAACCCAATTTACAAAAAAATCAGTCAGTGCCACTCAGCACTTGAATAAACAAGTTCCAGGCTGTCTTTTTAATAGCAGGACTGCGTTTGTAGATTCTCTAGTCCATCAATTTGATTGCTTAGAAAGTGCTTAGGGAAGCTCAGTACGAACAAGAGTGGAGGAAATTCTTTTAGTGATAAGCACCATGCAGTTAATACTTTCAAAGCATTTGCTCAGACGTGAGGTGCTAAATTAATTTCCTTGGAGTGCTGAGGAGAATGCTGTTATTAACCTTCTCCAGCTTCTGGCTTAGGCACAGCTCACAAGAGCATCATAGGGTCACAGTCGCTGAGACATGATTTATGCCATTCATTATTTGTTTGAAAGGAGGAGTGTTGCATTTTTAAATATTTTTCATGTGATTACCCGGGTAGAATGGAATCACATTTCTAGTTTCCACAGCAAAATAAAAACAGATTTGGTTTTTCAAGTTCAGCCATGTGAGTTTTATGTGTAGTTTCAATTTGCAATGTGTCAGCCAGTGAGTGGCTGACTTCATAACAGCTAAGAACCTCGGCCACGTAGGAATGACTGAAGTGACGTTTCTTTAGATTGATAGTATTGCTAGGTTCTACTGAGGAAATAAATCATTTTGCCACATGGTTGCCAAAATGTGAGGGTTTTTTGGATCAATGATACAAAACTGTGTTATCTTTGGAAAGTCCATGAAGCCTTAGTTCATCAATCAAATCAACTTTAATTAAATCTAATTTAATGGACTGCTGAGTAATAAAAAGGACACTTTACAAGGCTGTCATAATTGAAGCACACAGGCTTTTCTTTTGCCTCCATAACCAGTCCACGGAGCCACGCAGCACTTGACTGAAGCTGCCTGGCAGTTCCTCCTGGCTGGTCCACTGTGGAGGTTTTCTATTATGCCCAGGTAAGCCTTCCCTTTTTAAATACACCAAGATGAGGCTTCGTGTCGTAGCCAAGGGCTAAACTTTAGTTAGCTGTCAGGGTTAAAGAGTGGAGATTGTCGGGAAAGCACTTGCCTTTCCCAAGTCAGTCTCTTTCTCTCTTGTTATGATGTGTGCTAACATCATTTTTGCTGTTGTTTGTATCACAGATTACATGGGAAGAGCCGATTTTGGGGTGTTCAAGAGACAGTATATTGGTTGGGGAAAGAACACTTGTGCCCTGAATTTGTAGGAATATTGCTGTGTAGAGAGGACAGATTTAAGAAAATGTTTCACAGGTAAAGTCGCTGAAGATGCTACATTTCATGTTGTACATATGTACACTGCCTCATGTTAACAAGGCCCTAGCAATGAAAAATGCGTGATGTATTAGTTTCTTCTCGTTACTGTGACAAAGCACCTTGACTAAAGCAACTGAAAGAAGAGAAAGGTTATTTTAACTTACACTTCCAGAGGGACAGAGTCTGCATGACAGGGCAGGCATGGCATGGTCACTGGCACAGGAAGCTGGATGATCACATTTTCATCTATAGACAGGACACAGTGATGACAGATAGAGAAGTAGATAGATAGATTATATATATGATAGATAGATACATGATAGTTATATATATATAGAAGATAGATAGATAGATAGATAGATAGATAGATAGATAGATAGATAGATAGAAAGTTAGAGGACAGGATGGATACAGGGCCTACCCCAAGTATCTACTTCATTCAGCAATGCTAGTGGTTAAATAGTCTTTCCAACCAGGTCTTGGGCTAGCACAGGTAGTTAAATAGATACTTTGGGGAAGTGATTTTGTGTGGGGAAGGTCATGAGTTCAGCTCCATAGGCTGCAAAGAGAAGGCCTGACCACCAGGCATGCACAATGCAGCACAATTTTAGACACTAGGCTGGAGTACAGTGGTAAGCGATTCTAGACATAAAGAATCTGATTTGGCAAAGGAGGCTAAAAAAACGACAGAACTGACTTTTAGAATATGAAGGTCAGTGTCATAATTGGGATAGCCAGTCAAGGAAGACCAGTTATAAACATGACTATGCTGGACCTCAGAGGCTGCTTACAAAGTAGACTGAGGTAGAGACGGATTTGGCAGAGGCAGCAGGGAAGCAGAAAACATCTTAGGAAATTCGACTGACATCAGACAGGGCTGACTTTGCAAATACCTAAGGAAATGATTTTTCTCTAACCATATCCATATTCTGACTTTATGGAAGAAACATTTATTCAACCCACAGTTTTAGACATATCTTGTTAGGCACACAGGAAGATTACATTTCCAGTTCCTCTCACAGGCGATCCTTTCTGTGTGACTGAGTTCTGACCTCTAGGATGTCTGTAGAAATAGCATTTCTCATTTCTAAGCCTCTTCCTAGCAGATCTCCCGACACCGTGGTTGTTAAGTTAATTGACAACTTGACTGAATTTGTAATCACACAGTGACACCTCTAGGCATCTTTGAATTTCTTTTCAGAGTCCTAAGGATCTTCCATGAATGTGACTGATGCTGTCCCGTGGGCCGGGTCTCAGACTGAATAAAAAGGGAAGAAAGCAAGTAAGTAGAATACCACGATTGTCCTTTCTCAGGACTATACTGCTTCTGCTGCCACATTTCCCCCTCCACCGTAATGGGCAGAATTCCTCTGAAACATGAGCCAAAATAAATGCTTCCTCACTTAAAGTGTGTGTGTGTGCACGCGCGTGTGTGTGTTTTCAGGTAGTTGGTCACTATGACAAGAAAAGTAACTTGAACAATATCGCTATTTTCTCTTTGTAATAATGAACACAAAACCTTTCTGAGCATGGAAGTTCCCAGACAATAGAAATGATGGTGGAAAGGCGCTAGATTCCTGTCCAGTATGTTGGGGAGATGCACCAAGAGGAAAGTACTTGAGTCATAATAGATTTTAGACCAGAGACTTTGATCACATGAAGCATTCCAATTTCTGGATAATATCCTGTGGAGGGCAGGACTCTATTTTCCCTGGTGCCTGCTATAGTTGTCCCAGTACTTATCTACAGAAAGTGTGAATATTTGAAATTATGTGGAAGAGCGATTAAAGCAGTAAATGGAGTTAGAATGTGAAGCAGCTGACCACAGAAGCTCTGGGAAGCAGTGAGCCTTCCTTTGATGTCGGGGTAGAGTGTGATATAATAATCTGATGTTCTAGATCATCTAAACGTAGATGCATTCTGATATGAAGTCATATCAGAGCGATATGACTTCCCAGGCTTTGCTGACAAAGGAAGATGGCCCAAGGCAGACAGTAGGGGTGGTCTTCAGAAGCTGATCTTTGTATTATTTATTTCTTTTCTCATTGCCATTGTCTCAGGTTTGTGTCACAGCCTGTCAGGCTGGAAAGGCAAGGCAGTAGGCTGGCTCCAGTGGCTACAGGAGCATGAGACAGCAAACAGAGGTGACTTCTTCCTTTACCCCATTTTCTTCAGTCCATCACACAGGGTAATGCCATCCATGTTCAGCCTGGGCCATCCCTCCTTAGTTAATTTGCCTGGAAATCCTGTCCTACATACAGACACAGAGGGATATATCTATTAGATGATTCCAACTCCACCCAACCTGACAGTGAAGAAGAGCCATCATGACCCTTACTTAATTTCATTGCTTCTTTAAAGGCATCAGCACATCCAAACCCAGTCACATTAGGAGGGGAGGCCAGGACTTCAACATAAGAATTCCAGAGTGATGCGTTCAGCTTGTCACACTTAGATTGTAGACTTTTAGACTACTGAAATTGTGAAAACACAAATCACACTTTTATATGAGTTTGATTTGTATTTCAGGATTATTTCTATCATCAGATCATTTCAAAGACCTGGTATGAACTGGACAGATCATAAACTCCTAGATAACTATGCCTAGGCAGGCATTTGGGGGTCTGGAGGATGACTGAGCCATGTTGGGAAAAGACCAGCTCTGCACATTTGCTTGCAGACACCTTTGGGAGCAGCTCCTAGCCTAGGTGAGTAGCAGACTTCCCCCTTGTTCTCCAGTCTCCTCTTGCTCCTGCTTATATTTGCGATGGTCATCATAGCCCGACATATAGGCAAGATGTGTTACTTTGAAAGTGCAAGCTGCAAAGAAAGTATAATTACATAAAACTATAGGTCCAAGGCAAAGCTATCCCCAAACTCTGTTATTTCAAATAACGTAGTTCAAATTTCATAGAAAGCATCCACGTCATATTGCCAGGCCCCAGTTTTGCTCTATGTTCATGAGACTATGCTGTGAAACAAATTATGGTAGAGGGTAGGTCAATCTCAAATGGCCGTGGAAGTTACACTTGCTTTGTGGTAGTTACAGACCATGAAGAAAATACGTGTAAAACCACAATATCAATAAATATTTATAATCATATTAGTTGTAAAAATATGATCATAAAATAGACATAAATGCACTGAATATGTGGATTATAAGATAGACACTAGTGTATCATAAAATATCCCCATGTTATATTAAAAACTAAACTTTATCATAAATCTGAATGACATTCAAACAACCACCAAACAGACAATTAACGTCAGATATGATGTGTTTGACTTATATTTCTGAGATATTACCTAAGCTTGGTTTTGAAAGCCTGTTTCTTAAAATGTCTCAGTAATACTTTGAAAGGAAGAAGGACTGTCTTGGTTTCTGTTCCATCACCTACAGAGGTGTCTCCTGTAACTGATAAAATGTGAGTTATTGTCAGAATTACACTCAAAGTGGGAGTCATCCTTTTTGTCGCAGGATCATTACATGCACCACGTATCACGCTCTGGTGATTTAACCATGTGTGCGCTAGATCCCTAAGAACCACATCACCTGGTGATGCTGCCTTCATCTTAAATTAAATGCACTTTTTGATGTTTGTACAATGACCAATCACTTAATAACACAGTTTCAGGACACATCACCACTGTTAAGCTGTGCATGAGAATATTCAGACAGGCTGTGTAAAATGCATGTGTTTTGAAAGCAGCTGCCCATTGAGTAGTTTAGTTCTTATTTCTCTTTGTGGCCTCCTCTCGCTTACAATATCCACTGTCATCTGATAGTATCAAGTGCCCTAAAGTCTACCTACTTGCTCCCTTCTATGTTATGATGGCGATGGCTAGAGGAAGAGGGAAGGGGGAGGAAGGTCGAGTCCTTCCTTCCACTCAAGGTCAGAGACGCTCAGCGTCCTCTTCTTGGTCCTTGACTGCTGGGCTGAGCCCTACTTTAGCCAGGGGCTGTGGATCTCCAGAAACCGATGCCAGAAGCAAAGACAGTGGAAGAATGACACCTCCTTTCCTCAGTGTCCTTGTTGCTGTGGCCTTCAGAATTTGGTTCAAGTTCTGCCAGCAGCTCCGTTCTGGAGCCATACTTCCTGCTCCACAGCCTTACTGTGCTCCTGACCACTCAACAAGCCCAAGTCTGTACTTCCTGTGGTGTTAACATGCTTCTTGGCACCCTTCCAGCAACTTCCCTTTTGCTCAAGTTGGTCTGAGCTGGTGTCTGTGGCCTTCAGCTATCTACTGTGTGGGGAAGCTGGGTGGGTTGAAGCTGATCCAGACAATGACAAACCATTGCATGTGGACTGGAGCAGATGACTGGACTGTGATGCTGAAACATGATTCTCAGGAGTCTGCATTTCATATGTCCTCCCTCCCTCCCTCCCTCCCTCCCTCCCTCCCTCCCTCCATCTTTTCCTCCTTCCCTCCCTCTCTCCCACCCTCCCTCCCTCCATCCCTCCCTCCCTCCCTCCTCCCCCTTTCCTCTGTCTCTCCCTCCCTCCTTCTTTTCCTTTCCTTCTCCCCCTTTCTCCTTCTCTCTCCTTTCTCTCAACCCTATCTCTCATTGGTGATACAGTCACTACTGTTGCCAGATGAGCTGGATTCACAAGAAGACTGGCATCAGTGGTTTGATATTTAGACCCTGCCTCTGGTCTGCAGATCAGACTCTGCTGTCTAGACTACAACCACAGCCTAGAGCTGGGTCTCCTTCCCTGCCTGAGACCCCCACCGTGAAGCTCCATTTTCATTTCATTTTCCTTTCATTTCCCCATTCTCCTATCTTCCACTCCCGGCTCCTTATTCACTATTTTCTGTGTGAGTGTGCATTGCGTGGATACAACATGCCACAGAGTAGACACCAACTTGTGATGATATGGGTCCTGAGGACTGAATTCATGTAGTTAAGCTTGACAGCAGGTGCCTTCTCCCACCGACTCCACTGGCCTGTCCTTTGCTTGGATTTTAGAAAGCAGCCTTCCCTGTGCAGTCCAGGCTGGCATTACACTTGGAGCAAACCTCCTGGCCATGGCTCAGAGTGCTGGGATTGCACAGATATGGCAAATACCCAGTTTGGGGTCTCCAGTTTTCCTCCTGGCATCAGTCCTCAGCTGGGGAGCCTTGAGTGCAAACACCACTCGGGTAAAAAAGGATAGAGGTCTCAAGTGAACTTTCAGGAGCCCCTTTCTCCTGTGCGAACTTCTCCATACTGAGCCCAACAGAAGTGTTGACTGAGTCACTGAGCCACCTCCACGACTTGTTTAGGACAAGAGGCTTAGATGCTAAAGCTCCAGAATCCAGGATCCAATAGTAGTGTCCAAAGAACTGGCTTCCTTTGAGAAAATCTTGAACCTGAACATTGACCTATTCATTGCGCAGTGTGGTTAATTTGGTGGACATGGTAGCCTCCTGTGCAAAGGGCCAGGGATATTTCCCCTTAGATGCCATGTGCCTAGCCCAGAATATCCACCTACCCACATCTTTTGTAGAATGAATGCATTAAACTTTTGTTTTTAATTATCAGAACTGGAAAGTGCTCAGGCTTGTGCAGGGGGTTCACAGATTCCAAGTTCAACAACACTTTTATTTATACACGAGACTGTTTCAGACTGTGTCTTTGGTTCTATTGTACCTGCGAAATTCATCAGAGTTGGAATTATATAAAATAGTCAATTTTTAAATTTGTAATTTGATTAGCTATTTGCTAATGCTATTCCTTTCCCAGGTGTTTCTCAGGAAACTAAATCCAGACAGAAGCACTGCTGGGTGAGCTCATAATGGGACTCTAAAGGGAGATGCAGCCCCCAAGGAACATTTCTAACAAGTCGTGGTAGCTTAACAGAGATAGCGTTCCCCCTAGGGAGAAGGACTATTTCTATTCAGCCACTGCCTGGCAGTGGAAACTGGGCCTGGGTAGCCCCAGCTGTTGTGTTGAATGTATATGAGTTTTCAGTGAAAACCTGTACTGCTCACAGAAATATTAGCAAGTAACTATTTATATTTTGCTATGAATTAAACTTTCTACACCATCTCTCCAAGGTGCTTTACATTTTTAAGGCTCATCCCAAACTACGAGCTCCAAAAATAATGTATCAGTGAATGGAAATACATGGGTTAGTGGTCTGGGCCAAAGTATTTTTCCTCTTTTCTCCTTTCCTCTCCTCTGCTCTCCTCTCCTCTCCTTTCCTCTGCTCTCCTCTCCT
>JAQHUG010000428.1:1085835-1175239 GCA_028555095.1 Dicrostonyx torquatus | reverse complement strand
TCATCCTGCCTCTACTTCCTGTCTGGTTGACCCGCCTATACTTCCTACGTGGCCAATCAGCATTTATTTAAAACATGATTGACAGAATACAGACAAGTCTTCTGCACCACCATTCCCACCTGCTGAAGAATCCAAGCTCCTTTAGGATGTGCTACAACCATGCTCCCTTACAATTTTATATGGATCTTTGCCCTCAGCACCTGGAGTGAATGAAAGGGTGGTTGTTGCTTCTTAAATATCTTCTCTGACTGTTTTAAACAGAGAAAACACTGAAAGTGGAATGTATTGGGACCTTGCTCCCAGCAGGTGCATGAAGCTTCTGGGCTGCAGGGATTGAAGGCTCCACCTGCTTATTTAAACGCAGTAGGGGCTGAGGCACTCCCTCCTGTGGAGACCCAGGAGGACACAGACACTCCTGTGGCAGAAATAAGACTGACTGCCACAGGGAGTGAAAATTTTCCTCTGAAAACAATTTACCTTGTAGGAAGTGAAGCAATTGGACCTCCTCCTCTATATATCACCACACCTCTCTCTCTCTGCAGAAGGATGGACATGGATGCTGAGATAAGGGAAGATGTACTAAGGAGTTCTCCCTTCCAGATTTTGAGTGCTACCAGCCTCTTCTCACATGCTCTGTCAGAATGCTTCATGACAAGAGGCCTTCCTCTGTGATCTGGAGGCTTTCCATTTAGATGCAGGGGCCATGACCACTAAATGGAGACCTTCCCATTTATGCTTGGAGGTCAGTTCCTCTCTGACCCAGAATTCTTTGTTGTGTCTTCGTCAGACTATTGAGCAGGTAGTTTCTTTCCAAGGCTTCTAGTTTCTCTGCATTTCTGTTGTCATGGGCTTTCACAGTACTGGCCAATCCAACTTCTATTCATGAGTACCCACAGAAAATGGTCTTTTTTTTAAATTTTGGAAAATTGCATTTAATTCTACTGTCATTCTTTCAGATTCCTGTCCCTTACCAACACAGCAATTTCAGCTCTGCACGTCCCTTGTAGAACTCATATTTCATTCCTGGTCTTTAAAATTTCAACTCACACTCTACTTGATTTTGTGTCTTCACCTTAGGTTAGGGTTGAACCATAGGACTCCTCCCCCTCCCCTATCCTCCTCTCCTCTCCTCTCTTTCCCCTTCCCCTCCTTCCTCCTCCTTCCCTGACTCTTTGTGTAAGGAATATGTCCAATCCAGTTCTGAGAATTCGCCTTTCCATATTGTCTTAGTTTAGTACCTATCCCCAAAATAAAAGTTATAAGCCATTATTGGATTATGAGTCAACTTAGAAACTTTCGATTTGCATTTCTCAAAAAAAAAACCCAGAGTGGAATACAAATTACAGAGTAATTTTTATATAACTGCAGAGTATCTCTGCATAAAACAATATGGCTTTGATTGTGTTGTGTGTTAAAATAGAGTTGATAGCAGATGACGACTCCTTGGATGGTACATCTTGAGTTTTATATCAAAATGTAAATCTTTCTTACTGCGACTCATGCTTTAAACAGGTCTAACATTTTCGGGTATGTGGGAGGTGGGATCGAGGAGGAAGATAAGGAGAAAGCAGAATCACAGGTGACAGCTGGAAGTCAGTAGTGGAAATATGTCTGCTCTAGCCCAGCCCTGAGTTAACTGGCTGTCTCAAGCTGGTAGCTTCTGTTGTAGGCTTTTTTTTTCTTACTCTAAGACTGGTGCTTGTGGTTTTCTGAGAGTTGTTTTTTCGTGTACCCTCACTGTTTCCATTTGACCTCCGAGTGGTGCATGTCTCAACCGTTTCTCATCATTGGGAACCCTAATCCAGTGACTGACTAAGCAACCACAGCTCCTGTCCCTCCACTGACATTAGTTTGTAGTCATGAGGGACTGGGGGCCACTGGACTCTTCTAAATCCTTATAATTTGTTTTTTCTTATGTTAATGTGCACTGCACCTCTGTGTCCAAAGATCTCTTGCCTGAAGAAACCTCTAAGAACAGACACCAGTCTCTCTCCAGATGGCCTCTTTTGAGCATCAGTGACATGTATAAAGGAACACTGTCTCGAAAGGCTAGCACATCTGTCCCCTGGGTGTGCATCAAGCAGGCTGTGCTCTGCAGGTAGCACAGTGAGCACCTGCCTGAGACACAAGATGGCTTCACTCCTTCACTCAACAAGTCCTCTAGAGAAGTGACCTGGTAGCAAGAGTTAATTAATTAGGGCTCTCTGACCTCTGCAAATGGCTTTAACTGCCATTTAGAGAAAACAGCAATGAAAAAAAAAACCCACCTAACTCCTGCTGATCAAACTTGTCAGTGGAATGCCCACAGTTGGTGTCCATGTACCTGTCCTGCCCTCCACGCTTGGCTTCACTAGGTTGCTGTCACCTGGAGTCTCTCTTCTGATCACATTACCACATCCCCAAAGTTTTCTCCTAGCATTCGAAGAGAAGGTGACAAAGGCATCCACTGGTCCTCTTAATGCACGACAGAGTTTCTTTCTTTTTATCTCACAGGAGAACAAATGATGAATTTGTTTTCTGGAGGATGCAGACAAGAGCTTTCTTACCCTTGAACCTCACATAGCATCTTCCATAAAATTCATGCAGCAAATGAGTCCTTAACACATTGAATGGCAAAGAGGAATTCTTTTTTTTCTTTTTACTTTTTCTTTATTGTTATAAAAAATGTACATATACTCCCCTTGTCCCAGACCCTCCCGCTCCCCCATTATCCCACCTCCCTCCCCCTGCTTCCCTGTGGGAAGCCCAAGGCCCTCCCCCTCAAAAAGGAATTCTTGATTATCCAGAAAGATTTCTGTATAATTGTCTGGTTGTCTTTTAGGGTTGTCATTGTCGGCCCAGAGCAGAAGTTTCATTGTAACTATTGGTTGAACGGACCTATCAGATAACAATGCCTTACCCAGACTTCGAGTTTATAGAATGCCCTACTCCATGTGGTTTAATTTAAAATGACTTTGTCTCTAAAATACTTAGTGAACTCGATGGGTTCACATCACTCTCCCGAATTTTTAGGTGAAGAAAATCTTCAGTGTTAGAAGTCTTTACTGCACGAGTTGGGCTTTTGTTCCCTTCTTTCAGCAGAGCTCTGGCTTTGTTTCGGTAAGCCACCTTGCGGGCTTTCATGCTCTCTGGCTGAGTAAATAACCTCTGAGTGTCTTCCCAGGGTCTTCGGTGACTAGCTTTTGATCTCGTCCCCAGCTGGCGCTGACTCATTGAGCATATGACATTGGGCAAGCCATTAACCTGTACCCACATCTCAGTTCCTTCATCCTGAAAATAAAGATGACAGTAGACACCAGCTGCCTTGAGTGGCGTGAAGATTAATGAGACGATGCAGGGAAGTGCCCTGAGCTCCTGGGATGAAAGGCTTAGTGGAAGAACAAAGTCTAGAGACAATTCCTTAACAGTTTCAGAGGAGCCTCTGGAAAGGTTAGTTTTTGCTTCTGAATTTGAAGAGACCTACCTGAGGTGGATACTTTTCTCTCGATTAGAAGCTCCACGTCTTTTTGTTCCTTCTGGTCTTAATGGATTTGTGCTGATGTAGCAGCAGTCAATCTATCCTTGGCTTAAATAGATGTACAAATTAGAGTCCCCTCCTTCCTAACACAGCGACCTTGTCCTCATCTTCCCTCATCACGGAAGGAGCAAGAGAGCATAAGCCATTTTGGACAGGAGTCAGTTGAGGTTTTATTGATTTTAAGGACTGTGGGCTCAGTCCCTTTCTGATTGTAGAACTATGCTATAAGTTAAGTAGGAATGCAAGCAGTTTACTTGATCCCCCAGAGAAGATCCGTGCTTTCTAGTTAAAAGAATGTCTGGAAGACCTCTGGTCCTTTCCTCAGCTCCATTCTTCTGAACACACAGTGTGAAGTCTGAAGCCAGAAGCTGTCCTTGAACACTTGTGGCCTATTAAGAAAGCCCCAGAGGAATGCAGGACTGCTAGCCTGACACATCTCAGTCACAGAAACACCACAGGAGCTCATGATTAAGAGAAAAAGGAAAAAATCTTTGCTTAAGGCACTATGTGCTCTGTGCTCGCAGATACTTGTAACACAGATTACAGTGTCTCCTGTTACATGGTATATAAAGTTGACAACCGCTGGGTATGGGAAAAAAATCTTCAATTTGGAATATTTTGTTTTATTTCATTTGTTTTCTTCTTTGAATCAGGGTGTTATTGTCCCTGGAACTCACTGTGTAGACCAGACTGGCCTTGAGCTCATAGAGATCCACCTGCCTCTGCTTCCCAAGTTGTTAGGATTAAAGATGTGTGCCACAACGAACAGATAATTTGAAATAATTTGAAATCCTGAGTGTTCCACAGAGATCCCTTGGCTTTATTCAATTTTCCTTTAAAACCCAGCTATTAGCTCTTTCTGGTCACTCTCTCCCCAGGCATTTTTCTACCTGAATGCTGGGATGCCGTCAGCACCAGAACCAGCATCCAGGCCAGGAGGGCTTCGACTTTTCCTTTACCCATTTCCTAGCCTTTGGTCCAGAAATTCAGAGTCTGTGACTCTGCCTTGTATCTCATCATTATTCAAAGTTTTCCTTTTATGTTCCATTCTTCATAGTGCTATTGGTACTGGCTTCATGTTTCACCTTCCTCGATGGCAGTGGCTTTTCCCCATAGTGGTGATAACTCTTTGGCAAAGTTGTTTTGGCACCCTTGCATTGCTTTTTTCTATCCTTCTCTACTTTCTTCTACCAAAGACCTTCAAATGTCTAGTTCCTTCTTAATGTTATTATTCCAAGAAACTCAGTAGTGTTATTCTTGAGGTAGAAGGAACTATCATTTCTCTGATCTGAGATAATACTCTTATCCTCTGGTATTTTGGGATCCTTTCCAGCTTTTAGGTTTGTGGCAAATGGGTCTGTCAGATATATGACCCACGAGCCAACTCATTCAGATGAAAAACAAATAACCAGCAGCATCTGAGCTACGCCTCGATGTATACATGAATTGCTGATGTCACTGTTGCTAACAGAGCCCCACTCATCCAGATTACAAGGTATTTTAGCTGTGTTTTCTTCCTCTTGAGTCATACTGTTCTCATTCTCCCCACAGGGGTTGATGGTCTTCTGTTATTTCAAACACTCCAAAGCTAACTGAGGTGACTGGTCCTTTGGTAGCACCAGTGTAATCACTGAAGGACCATGAAATGGTCGGTACTTACGATGGACTGAAATGGTTCCGACTGACTGTGACAGTGTCTCACTTTGTGTTTCCTCATTAGCTATGAAAGGAGGCAGCAGTCACAAGTTTAGTAATTCAATTGCTTTCAATCAACTGGTTGAGGTGAGAGGTGCCAAAGAACACAGGCGATGTCTGTTTGTAGTCCTGTAATTCTCTTAGGTATTGCTGAGAATTTTCTCTGCACCAGATGCTGTGGTGGATTGAGACCGTGCTGGAAGAGAGATTAAAAGATGGGCAGGGTAGTACTCCAGAGGTTGATAGATTTTATTTGGAGAAAAGATTCAGGCTTCTTTCACACCGTATTTTACTCACTTGGGGAGTAAATTGGAAGACGTCAAGAAAATGTGAGAATATGTGAGACCACTGTGTGAAGACACACATGGCAGGCTGGGTAGGGAGTGGTAGAAAGAATACGGCTTGAAGCCACTGCTTTGGCTTCTAGCTGATCACAGCTGCTGTGAAAAGGTCCTACAGACTGGTGGCTTCAAAACCAGGGACTGATTCTCACAGCCTAGAAACCAGAAGAACAAAATTAAGATGTTTATAGATTTATTTCCTGAATCTATGTGTGCCTCATCCCTAACTTCGGGAGGTTACAAGCAATTCTTTGCATTTTTTAAGTTGAAGCTGTATAAGTCCACTCTTTCTATCCATTGTGACATGGCCACTTTCTCTCCGTGTCTGTAGATTTTTGGCTCTCTTTCCCTATTTTTATAATGGCAAATATTGTACTAAAGGTCCACTCTGCTGCAGAAAGACCTCACCTTAACCAACTGTATCTTCAGTGACCTTATTCAAAAGTAAGGTCCCATTCAGAAATTCTGGAAAGGATATGAATTTTGGAAAGACATACTTCATCCAGACCTTCCACAACTGGTGACAAAATAAACAGCAGAGGATAGTGAGGGAATGAAGCAACAAACTCACCGAAGGAGAGGCCTCAAAGTGGTGTTTTCTTCCAAGCTAAGCAAGGCACCCCAATACCTGAAGTAGGATGGGAAGAGAAGAGGTCTAATACATTAGAAGAAGGAAGTGGCAGTGTTTTATAGTACGAGGTGGGGGTATTTTACTCTACATTGTCCTTTCATTATATTGGAGGACACCTTAGTTTAAGCTCTGAACATAAGTAGCAGTGTATGGCCCATCGATGGAAAATATAACCACCTACTGAACTCCACAAAGCCTTCTGATACTGGCGTGGTCTTGGAGAACTCATGTCAAACTGTTTAACTCCAGGGAAACGGGAATAGGATGAGAAGAGACAGCAGGGCCTAGGCGACTTAGGTTTGTTCTGGGCTCAGAAAAACTGAGAAATGGAGCCTTTTAAGATTGTTTCTAACTTCTTTAGAATAGTTTACTTACAGCATGGTTGGTTTTAATGTCAGTTTGCCACAAATTAGAATCACTGGAGTAGGGAACCTCATCTAAAACACTGTCCCAAATGCCCACCACAGTTGTAGGTGGCACCTTCAAGAAGCAGCCCAGATTTTCAAAGGGTATGACAAAAGGAAAGTTATACTCACCTTCTACTCACTTGACCTTTGCCTTTGAACCTGAGTGGAATCAGCACTTCTACGTTCTTTCCATGGAGTAAAAACCAGTGGCTCTGCAAAGCATTCTGGGATTCAAGTGCCTGATTAGGACTGAGATATCTTACTTTGTAGGCAGAAGGCCAACGAGCCACACGTGTGTGTGTGTGTGTGTGTGTGTGTGTGTGTGTGTGTATGTGTCTCCATACTTTGGTTCTGTTCCTATAGTAAGCTGACTAAAATACTTGAATACAAGACAAGGAAGTAACCAAAGGCAGGCATTTGCAGTAGAATAATGGTGAGCATTTAATTACACTTCTATGAATATTTAGGATGTTAAAAATGTTGTGTCCAAGGGGCAGAGAGCTCCAAACATTCAGGCACAGAAAGCCACAACACCAGCCAGTGTGCAGATTTCCACAAGAGATGTAAAGTCTGTATATGAGAGCTCCAAAGAAGAGATCTCTGGGCCAGAAGGCTTCATGAGATGAAGCTTGGTAGATGAATATACTTTTAGTAGTTAGAGAAAGATCAAAGACTACAGTTACTGTGTTATGTCTCCAATCTCAAACACTTAATATGTTAAATTTGAAGAAAAATAAAAGAACTAACTGAATTAAATTTATTCTTTTTCATGGAGAAACACCATAGTGGTGGAACATTCTCCGCATCAGTAGTTATCATCCTATCTATGTAAGTCATAGATTTTACATAGACTATCTATGTAAAGTCATAGATTTAGTCTTTTCCTGAGAAGTTAACAACTGTTGCTTTAGTCTGGGTGAGCTAGGTTGCACTAAGATAACAAGTAATTCCAAAAGCTCAGTGGCTTAGAAATGTCTCTGTCACCAAATGTTTCCCATTGTTATCTCAGGCTCCAGACCTCAGACATCCAAGGCGAAGGAGGCTCCATCCTGTGACAGAGTTCACTGTGATGGGAGAAGAGAACATGCAGCAGCCCATATTGGCTCTTAAGACTCACATGCATACTGATCAGTTAAACGGATTTAGGTGGCAATGCTCACCTTTGAACGGATGATGAAGTGAAGTCCCACCTGGAAGGAGAGTGACTTAGTCACTTGGAGTACACCAGAGACTTCCAGAGACTGGGCTGTTCAAGCAAGTGAACATTGTTTTCCTTCGGTTAGGACCTGGATCAGATGAGTCAGGCTGGATTTAACATGTGAGCTTTGCGCTGGTGCGAGGAGCACTGGAACACCTGTCAACACATCTGTGGATATTTTAGTTTAGAATGGTCTCCTACTGGCTTTACCACACCTCAGTTTGGGAGAAGAAGAATTTTCACCTGCAATATGGAATGTTGACCAATACAACTGAATACGTTTAGAACATGGTCAAGTATAATAATACTATGTATAAACAGCATTAAATAGCCATAAGAACAGTATTCAAAAAGTTTGGCTCTCAAGTATACTAGTTAATATAGAGGATATAAAAATAATCTACTTAACTTTCTAGTTTTGTAGTTTATTCATTTAGTGCTTATTAGACATCTTTGATGAGGACAGTCAAGTAATACATTTGGTTAGAAATTAGAAATGTAGATGGTCCCATTTTGCCTATTTTAAAGTCTAGTCTGTGCTTTGCTAGGGTACAGTATGGAGACTTTTCTGCTCGTAGTTTCTACTTCTATCACCTCAAGATTCTCGTAAACAAGAAATTTCCATTTTCTTTTCTCCCATAGAAAACATCTCATCAGAAGAGAAACACAAGGTGATACTAAAGGGCAAATCTTAATAAAGCTTGATTTGAGTAGAGTCTTAAGACCATCTTGTGTGCTCTACCATTGTGGATGACTTTGAAATGGAAGGAGGAGAAGCACCAGCTTTCTGCTCCAATAACTCAAATAAAACAACAAACATGTTTGCCTTCTTTCCTTTGGAAAACAAAGGTTCCAGTAAGTGTGAGTCTCAGGATTTCTACTTCTGGAATACTGTCATGGATTTCCAAAATGAAAGAGCAATTCTGAATAATGAACAGTCTCCCTTCAGAGCAGGAAACTGCTACCAGGTGCTCCTTGGCAATGGTGTGTAGTAATTAGAAACATGAGCAGAATTGACCTTCCAAGTTGGATATGTTATTTTCACTTTACCTGCTCAGTGTCACAGTGGGTGCTGTCAGAGAGACCATGACTGAAAGCCCCTGATGAAGACTTCTCTGCCAAATCCCAAAAGTAATTGCTTGCCAAATGTGCCTGAGATGCTCATGGCATATGCTCAGATCCATGTAGGAGCTGGATGTGGCAAGTGCTCTTGAGTTTACAGAGCATTTGTATCCTGTTTGTAGGGATGCAGCATACTGTACTGTGGCAGTAAGCCAGTACCATCCAGAAATAGCCTTCTGCTCTTTCAAGAGGAGTCTGTCTAGGATTATATAAGGTCTTGATAGGAAAGCCCTGATTAATGACATCCATTTTAAAACATTCTCTATACATAGTGTTCTGTCTCCTTTCTGTTGCTGAGATGTAACACCCTGGCCAAAAGCAACTTCAGAGAGGGTTTATTTGGCTTACATTTCTAGGTCACAGCCCATCACTGAGGGGAGTCTGGGAAGTCACTCAAGCTCCACCACAGTCTCATGCTTACTAACACAGTTCAGGACTACCACCTGCCCAACGAATGGTGCTGCCCACAGTGGGGTGGGTTGTCCTCTATCAATCAGTAACCAAGTCAGTCTTCCACAGACATGCCACAGGCCAGTCTGATCTGAGTAATCCCTCAATTGAGATTCCCTTCTCTTGTGAGTCTAGGCTAAGTCAAAACAAACCCGGAGAAAAGCATAGCGAGATGATGCTTTCAGGAGAACACAGAAGAAGGGACAGCATGGTCACTTGTTTCTTAGATGATTTGAGCAGGTGTCCTTACCTGGTTTTGGCTGTGTACTTTTAAAGTCAAGTTGTCGTTTCTCAGGATTAAAAGTGTAGAAAGAATATCAGCAATCAGTGTTTAGGAGGTGAACTTCCCTGTTATCATTCTTGGACGAGTCAGTAGTCTGGTATCCAGGGCAAATGCTTCACATGTTGCTTTTGTTTCTTTACCAGGATTTTTTGTATTTATTTTGCTTATTTTTGAATGTCATTTTAATTTAAAATCTTAGTTTTGTGTGTGTGTGTGTGTGTGAATGTGTACCTTCTAACACACCCATGATTGTCAGAGGATAAGTTTCAAAAGTTGCTTCTTTCATGCCAGTGTAGGATCCTGGGATTGAACTCAGGTCATCAGGCCTGCGTGGCAAGTACTGCTAATGCCTTGAGTCATTCACTCGTTTTAACATGGTACTGCGTGTCAAAGCAACTAGCACTGTGCTCTACATTGTTTTCCCTAAACCATGCAACTAAGGAGTAGAAAGGCCAGTCTGGAGCATGCTCATGCGACCCCTTGAGGTTTCCGAGTGTAATCAGTAGCCACCTCCAAATACAGCCTCCCAGAGAGTTGCGTTGTGCACCAACCGTCACGAAGTTCACCCATCAGAATCAGGCTGGTGGCAAATACTGAGTTTTATATTTGACGAGGCAAATCTTGTCAGCACCAGACCAGACCACCAGCATCCTCCAACAGACCAGTGATGGACAGCGATAAGAACGAACTGATTTCATTGCATATAGGCCAGGCAGGAAACCAGCAGAGGATTATATCAGGCTACGGGGGGCAGTAAGGCAATGTTAAGTGTGAGACAGAAGGAAACCCCGCAGTCTGGGCTCTGAAGGTTAATTCTATCACTTTGCAGTGGAGTTCTTTGCCTACTGAGAGTCATGGCAAGGGGAAATTGACAGGCCTGGCACATATGGCTCACAGATGAGCAGTGTGGGCCATATGTGCCAGGTACCGCTGACATTGTCTTTTGCTGTACCTGTATACCGAGACACAGCAGTGCTGCTGCCTGCAAGCATGACTTCCTTTCCCCACTCTCTGTGACCCTCTGCATGGTCACAACAGTGAGGCCACGAGAATGGAAGTACCCCTTCAGCCATCTGGTGTTTCACTGTACCCTACTTCCTGCCTGCAACAGTGAGCATGCTGCTCGAACACTCTTGCCACCCGTCCTGCCAGACTGCAGTGGCGCGTTCAGAGGCTCCCCTTAAGCCATATGTCAGGGCTGAGAGGAAAAATAATTCTACAAAATGAAGGCGCTGGTTAATTAATAGGTAAGCTGCTGTGTGTATGTGTGCGGTGACTCAAGGTGACAAGAGCAGGTGAAGGACATGTGCTTGCCTTTTTAACGTTACGATGGATTTTTAAATGTGTCATCTACATTTACACGTGCATCATCCAAGTTTATCAACTAGGGAAGCGAGGACAAACTGGCTTACTTAAAACAACATGATTTTCTTATCTCCTTGAACTAGAGGCCAGAAGCTGGAGATCAAGGAGCTGACAGAGGCTGTTTTTTCTGGTTCCCAGATGGACACATTGCCTCTTCCAATACTAAGTGGCTGCCACCAAACCTTGGCATCCCTGGTTTGGAGAGATAGCACTCCGATATGTTCCTCTCCTCCCATGTTCTCCTCTCTGTGTCTGTGTCTCAGTATTCAAACCTCCCACTTTTTTCAGGTGCATAGGATGAGGATCCATCTGAATCCAGTGTGATCTCATTTTAACTTGATTACTTCTAGATATAAAACTCTTATTTTTTTATAAAACATAATTTTTATTGATTCTTTGGGAATTTCACATCACATACCCCAATCTCACTTCTGAGGCCCTCCATGTCTGCCACTCACCCTTGTAGCATCCCCTCCCCCAAAATAAAAATATTAATTACATAGCAAAACCAAAGCCCACTTGGCTCCAACATCTGTCTTGTCCCTCCATCACCTATTTTTGTCAGTGGTGTTGAGAGCTACAGGGTGTCACACGGTACACCCTTTAGTCCAAATAACTCTATTTTCAAATGCTCATTGCAATGAAGTTGTTGGTCTGGTTCAAGGCCTCTGGCTTCTGGTCCACTACCATTATTGGACCCTCACTGAAACTCTTCTCAGATATGCTGCTACCCCACGTCATGGAGATCCTGTGACTATGGAGGCCCTAGATGTGGGCCTGGGTGGTAGTTGAGTTGGTCTCAGCTGAATGGTGGGGCCAGCTCTTACAAGTATGGAGGCAGCTGTCTGTCTGGATTGGTGTTGTGTTAATTATACTTTATTTTTTAAATTTGTTTCCTATTTGTATGTGCTTGTGTGTGACAGCAAGTCTATGTGAGAACAAATTCTCCCTCCCTCCGTCCCTCCCTCCTTTTCTCTCCTCCCTCCCTCCCTCCCTCTCTCTGTTCTCTGTGATGGCAGGATAACATCAAATGTTTCCTCGTTGTTCTTCTAATTGTTTGAGGCAGATAATTTCACTGAACCTGAAACCTGAGCTCACAGAATGGGACAGGCTGGCAACTGCCAAAGATCCCTGTCCGTGTTTCTCCAAAAGTGGGACTGAGGCAAGTGCCACCAGATCTGGTTTTTATACATAGTATAAATTAGCATTTTGAAAAAATAATTTGAATTGTGAGACATGTGTCCAATTAGTAGATAATTTTACTGGAGGAATCTTTAATATATACTTACTATTACCATTATACTATAATACTATATAACAGAGGTAAACTATTACCTGACGAGCATCTTCTCAAGAACAAACAGAAGTTATTGTAATCCTGGCATATATCTACAGTAACATCTTGAAATGTATTTTATTACTAGGAAACAGGAAATAGACTTCCCAGTGAACTGATCCATAATGGGAGCTACTTGTGTAGTGTGGCCTCTGCCAGTGAAAGTCCTAGTGTTCATTCAATTCTCTGCGCATTCTGATGTCAAGGTCTAGCTGAACATCATTGGTGATCTGGTATTAACCGTTATTCAATGTGCCTATCCTGATTTTTACTTCTATGGATTCTGTTTTCAGAATTTATAGGTTCTTTCTTGTGTGAGCCAATTCATCTTTTTGCTGCCTATTGTGCTGAAACATCTTGATTAAAAAGTTATTGTGATCTTAGTCTTTGCTTGTATTCTCCTCCAGACTGTAGTTTTAAGTTGGATATGACATCAGTTGACTCGCATAGATGCCCTGCTTCCCTCAGTGTGCCACCCCAGGCCACTGTGTTCACCTGTAGTGGTGAAGGAAGTGGTGGAATGACTTTACGGCTCTTTGGCCTAACCTGAGCAGACAACCTGCTGCTTAGTTAGTGTCTTTTCCTGCCCACTGTAAGAGCGGCAGCATGGTGGCTCACTATGGCAGGAGAAAGGGATTGTTCAAATCCATTTGGAGGGCTGGAATCTCTTTCAGCTTACAATATGAGCTGCAGTAAATCTCCCATTTTGGGCTTCTTTCAAACTTCCTGTATTGTACTATTAAGCATCTTCCCAGGAACCAGAAGACACAGGGAACTGCTTCATCACTTCAGGCCCATTATCATGGGGACTCACTCTGCAGGATGTGGGGCGTGATAATCCCCTGTGGTTAAGAAAACAATTGTGCCCAGTTGTAAAGCATGCAATATAAAGTGAAGTAGTTGTAAAATTATCCTGAGAACTTATGGAAGAAAGGAAGGATGCTATTGAGGTTAATTTGCCCAACTTTACAAAATCAGTATGCTGGAGAATCTAGGTTGGGCACATATTTCTGTTTTATTCTCTCATATTGTTAACTGTATTTTATGTTGTGCTTCACCCTCATGGAGGCTCAGTGAGAGCTGCTTGGCTTTCATGGGCAGTAAAAGTTCATCTACAAAAGGATGCAGATGAGACTTGAGCCATTAGTACAGCTTCTGATGTGCACGGAATCACATCCCACCGGCTGCAAGACTCTCATCTGCCTTCATAAGTCTTTGATCACTATTCTTGTACATTTGTGAAAGTGATTTTTATTATTGGAAGAGATTAACAACAGCACTATGGTGATAGGGTAGGCCTCATACGGGATGATAATACAGTCTTCCAGAGAGAGAGAAGAGAGAGTGGTGTGTGAAAAAGAAGGGAAGGGGAGATAGGGCAAGAAACAGAGCAGTGTGTTGGCTATTCTCAAAATGTGGTCCCTGCAGCAGCTGCATCAGTATTACCTAGTAATTTCTTATAATGCATCTACTGCATCAGAAATTCTGTGGGTGAGATAGCTCAATGCGTCCTCCATTTGATTCTGATGCATGGTAAAACCTAACAGACACTGCTATAATCCAGATTATCAGAACATCATTTTGTTCACAGTTTTACTGATAACTGTGTAGTAATTTTTCAGTACTATGATGTCAAAGGGAGATCATTCCCAAGTCTGTTAGCTAAGCACTTGTTCAACATCTAATGGCTATAAAGGATACAGTTAGGTATATATTATATACTACTTATTTTAACTACTATAGGGAAATAAGTTGAAAAAAATATGTCCCTCCAATAATGAGCTCTTCTACAGTGGATAAGCTGATTTGTATTTGACTTGTCATTGAAATAAAGTTAAAAATGACACAATATCTTGCCTCTTTGTTGTTGTATGCCCTCCCACAAAATTAAAAATACATACCAAATTTATGATTGTGTCATTAGTATTAAATGGTCCCTTACCCCTTTTAAGATGTAAGAATAAAGTTGTCACTAAAACATCAGCAATTGAGTCATATTATTAACATGGTCAGCTATCAACACAAAATTCACAGCCTCATGTTTCTCTGACACTGTTTCTCTGTTACGAATCAGTTCCAACCTGAGGTAAACCATGATCATCTAGCTCAACAATGAAACAAATATGAAGGTCACCTTCCTTCTAGTTATTTAGCTTTTATTAAAAGAAGTGCTAAGGTACTGAGATGTAGTACATCATATTTATTAACAAAATTATTAACAAATATACAAAACTTTTACATGTAATTCTCTTACATCCATTTCTTTTCTATAATACTGGTTTTGCTCAAGTAGGTTATCTACAGTATGTAAACATCCCTTGGATTGACTTTACACAGATTAGCAAAGCCTTCTAACCCATGCTTTTAACAGGTACTTCTTTGTATTTGGCTTTCGTTTGTTGCATCTAATCTCCACATTTGGCACACGGAAGAGACATCTACAGTGCAAAAGAGGCAGCTTTTCCGGTTTCCTTCCGACTTTTGCAGGGGCATAACGAGCTGAGAGGAGAACAGCGCAGTGTGACACACTGATGCTGCCTTAGCTGGAGCGCCAACTCTCGGTTCAGCTATTAACCTTGAGCATAAGTCACTGTCTCTTCCTTCTCCCACCCTTCCCACCCATCCCCCATGCAAGGCCCAGTCAATCTTAACCTTGTCTCAAAAAGGTTAAATGAAATACCATCCATCTTAGAACAATTTCACTGAGGAATAATTTTTTTCAGTGGTGTGTGTGTGTATGTGTGTGTGTGTGTGTGCGCGCGCGCGCGTTGATTTCTGCATATCTGATGATCCGGAAAAACAATGTGAAATGGAGAATAAAGATAAAATAGGTACTTTTCGTGGTGGCAAAATGTCAAAGGCCTTGTTGAATAGTTTTTTTTTTAAAAAAAAAGAAAAGCCAAGCTTTTGTTCATAATATTTCAAGTCTTTGAATACAGTGTCAGGGGAAAAAAATAAAATAAAACATCTAAAACGGTGACTGGAGATTCTGCCCTCTTCTTCCTGGGTTTTCTTCCGATTATTTCACTTAGTCTAACCAAGTAAAGCTGATCCAGAGAGAGCTCTGCTAGGTCCACTCACTCCCATCCTCACTGACCAGCACAATATTGCTCCTGTGGCGGCCACACCTCGTGCACGAGAAGCGGCCTTTGAGAAAGTGTGGGTTTGGATGCGCCTCGGCCTCCGGGCCTCCGTCACCACACGGGCGCGGGCCCCTCCGACGCCCCGTAGAGTTCTGCGAGTTTCCGGAAGCGGGGCCCCCAGTCCGTGAGGAAGTCGAAGCTCTGCTCCGAGTCCGAGGTGGCCGACTGCAGGGAGCTGAGCGAGCCGGCCACAGAGCCGTCCCCCTCAAACATGTAGGTCTGCAGCGAGTCGAAGGGCGGCGCCCACACGTCCATGTCGGCCTCGTAGAGCTTGGCCAGCACGTAGCTGTGCACCGTGCTGCTGACGGCGCACGTCTGAGGCACGTAGCGGGACAGGCTCTCGATCTCAGGCAGCATGTCCTGCCGCGCCTTCGGGGCGCCCGCCTGCGCCTGCGCCTCGCGCGGGTTCCACATGGCCGCGATGTCGAAGGCCTCCGTGTCCTCCTCGCCGCCGCCCTCGTCGTCGTAGCGCACGATGTTCTCGTGGATGTTGTCGTCGTCGTCGATGATGTAGGGCTGCTTCCGGTGCCGCCGCATGGACAGGATGAGCAACACCAGCACTGCGGGCACACAGAGAAAGGCACGAGTCAGCCCCCGGGAAGGCGTTATTAAACGTGGGGACAGGAATGGGTCACAGTGGCAGCCAGGGCAGCTCTGGGAATTTCCAACCCCAGTTAACCAGCTCAGGCTGACTCGCCCTCCTCCATTGCTATATTAGGAGCTCCTGGGCAAATGAGGCTTTCTATTTCTTCAGTTGATTCATAAGAAACTGCACAACCTCATGGAAACCTGTTGCTTTGAAACAGAACAAACCGGTATGAAATCCCACTAAGATGCCACCAAGCACGTGCCCTGCTGTAGAAGATATGCGGTGCATCAGATCATGCCCCCTGCTTATAGAATAATGAGTTTCGTATCCATTTACCATAACCTAAAAATCTCATGTAGGAGAGACTGGAGGATGTGCACATTGTGCTTTCTTGCTTTAGCATCTTACTAGGATTCCACTATAACTACAGCCACATACTGACAGATAATGAGTGTAGACAGATAAGGTAGGTGGGAGCAAAATGTCTTCTTATGCCTCATTCACAAACTGACAGCACTGTGGGTAGGGGTTTATCAGACTCCAAACCTAACTGAGGAGATTTGGAGCCTTCTTCCAGAGTCTGGCTCCTGGCAGGTCAACCTTGATCCAGGGGAAAGCTCCACACTATAATAGCTGGATGACACAAGGTGAGTCGTTGGTTATTTATCTTAAAAAAGGACACAAAGTTGGGGATGGGGTGGGAATATGGGTAGACCTAGGAGGAATTTAGGGGTGAATATATATGATTAGGATATAGTGTATGAAATTCTAAAAAAAAATGAAAATATTTTTAAAAGCTTGAATGACCCTCCAAGTCCAATAACCTCAATTCCTCAAAAAGACCTTTAATTAGAGGGGTATTTGTGACTTCCTAGAACGAGTGGTTTTCATGGAAGAGAAGGAATGAGCAGTGATGTTTTGTATAGTTCAATATGTTACCAGAGAAGCGCCTCATTGTTAGATGCGCTGATGAAGTCTTGGATAAAATTTTATCCCAACAAATGTGTTTTTCCCTAGCTGTGTTCGTTGGGGTTTAGAGGAGACATAGAGCTAATCCCATTGACCTGTTTATCTTTGTGACTGGAAGCGTTTTCCAGGAAGAGTGTTGGGGTTTAGAGGAGACATAGAGCTAATCCCATTGACCTGTTTATCTTTGTGACTGGAAGCTTTTTCCAGAAAGAGTGTTGGGGCTTCAGCTCTAGGACTGCCATTGATTTGTTTCCTGGCGTGCTTGGTTGCAGCTGGTCAACAGTGACAGTTTGACAGCACTGCAGAATAAACCGCAGTTTCTTCAAGGGTGGTGGCAATGGTGCTGTGTTGTTGTCTGTGCGCTCCGAGGTTACTGACTGACTAAGAAAGCTCACAACAAGAGATCTAAAATGTTTGCTGAATACAAACTGCAGTTAGTGATGTTAGCACCTAATATTTCTGTGAATGGAATTAATTGGTGACAAAACGCATATACAGAAAATAATGAATGACATACTCTTGAATATTGAATATTTTCTCTATGTGTAAAAGCGCTGCGGGATTTCGGGAAAAGTGACTAATAGGACTCTAAGGGGTTGGGTGGGAGCTTTGAACTCAGTGTGAAAGACTGGAGCATGATGTGGATTTAAAGCAGCTTAGAAACAATGGGTTTCTAAGTGGCATTCATATCTGTGAGGTACAGCGGACACTAAACATATCTTAAAAGGCTCTGCTAAACGACAAAGAAATAACATTAATTATAACAATTAAAACATGAACTTGTCCTTATGGAGAAGCTGTGTTAATGAGATTACTGTTGATATAAACTAGGCAATGATGAAAGCTGTCTTTGGGACACAACTCTTGCTAATAAAGAACAAAGGCAAGGCTGCTGAATTCTGCTAGAAATACTGGGAAAGAAGTTACTCGTGTCATGTGCTAATGGTAGTAGGTATTTTAGTTGCTACTAGGAAAGAAAATGGAAAAAAATTTTAAAGTGCCCAGGCAGTGTGTGTGTGTGTGTGTGTGTGTGTGTGTGTGTGTGTGTGTGTGTGTGTGTAGTTCCAGTTACTAGGTTGTCTGGGCCTGGAGGATCACATAGCATAGGAGTTTGCGAGTTTGAGGCCAGTATGGGCAATATCATCTTTAAAAAAAATAATAATAATTCCAGGCAGGGAAACCTAAGCCAACTTTGGATTTTACCTCTCCTGCCTTCCCTCCAAATCCAACCACCTAGTTTCTCCAGTACCCCAGAGCTTAGCAGACCACCAGTTGCAGCCTCTCTTCTTTCCTTTTCCCCATCTCCAGTGAGTCACACAGACCTTTTCCTCCCACCCACCTTGCTTTTTCCCAGCCTCCAACTCAAGCAGTCTTTTTCCTGGGACTGCTCCAGGCAAGCCTGCCAGGGATGCAATTAGGCCATCTAAGAAGGTAGACAAGCTTCAAATCTTCAGTCTCCCTCCTCTCCTCAAAATCCAATTTTCTACTCTCAGCCCTATCTCTGTAGCAGATTACCCTTGTGGCTTCCACTCACTCTCTGCCCTGACTCAGAACTACACAAATCCTAGTAGAACACCCTGCTAACCTCTCACCTGTGAAACCGCAGCTTCAACTTGCTAGACCACCTCCATTCCCAATACCTAGAAACACATTTATCTGAAATCCCAGCGGCACATATGGCAGGATCCCAGAAGTTCCTATCAGGCAACATACAACCAACTCAACCCCCTAAAAAACAGAGCAACAAAAACGAAGGGGCAAAACACCCACCCTGAAAAGACAAGACCAGATATCAGCATCCAGAATTACAATCATACCAAAGCCAGATGCCTAGACCTCAGTGCAAAAACACAATAACTGCCAGGACAATATGTTTCCACTAGTGCCTAGCAGCCCTACCATAGTAGGGCTGAGGGACATGCTGAAGCACAGACAAGGACCTTAAAATAGCCTTTATAAATATGATCCTCAAGGAGGAAATGAATAAATCCCTGAGAAAATTTACAAAATCACAGTGGAGGGAAATGAATAAAAATGTTCAAGACGTGAAAGTGGACATAAAATCTATAAATAAAATCCAAACTGAGGTAAATCTATAAATGAAAAATTTAGGAACTTGAAGAGTAACCTCAGAGACAAGTGTCACTAACAGAATATAAGAGATGGAGAGAAAAACCTCAGGCATTGAAGACAATATGGAAGAAATGGATAACTCAAAAAATAACTCAAATCTAAAAAAAAAAAGCTAGCATAAATCATCCAGGGAAGCTGTAACACTATGAACAGTCTGAATATAAGAACAATAGAAATAGAGGAAGGAGAAGAAACACAGGACAAAGACACAGAAAATATTTTCAGCAAAATCAGAAGAAAATTTGGCTCCAATCTAAAGAAAGAGATGCCTATCAAGGTACAAGAGACATACAGAACACCAATTAGACTGGACCCTGAGCCCATGATAACCAAAACACTAAATATGCAGAATACTAAAAACTGAAGGAGAGAAAGATCAAGTAACTTATAAAGGCAGCACTGATAGAATAACTCTTGACTTTTCAGCGGAGATTCTAAGAGCCAGAGGGGCCTAGTTAGACGTTCTAAAGACTACAGAGATCCTGGATGCCAGCCTAGACTACTATACCCAGTAAAACTTTTAATCACAGTAGATAGAAAAATAAAAGATTGGGAGATAAAACTAGATTTAAGCATTACCATTCTACAAATCCAGCCCTACAGAAGGTGCTAGAAGATAAACTTCAACATGAAGAGGTTAACACCCAAGAATACACAATAAATCCAGACAAATCAAGAGGTGAAGCAAACACACACACACACACACACACACACACACACACCACAAATGCCAAATAACAGGAATGAACAAACATCTCAACATCATTTAAAATCAGTGGTCTCGGTTCTCCAATAATGACACAGTAACAAAGTGAATGAGAAAACAGAATCCTTTCTGCATCTAAGAAACACACACTAACATCAAGGATAGCACCTCAGGGTAAGAGGATGGAAAAAGATTTTACAAGATGCAACCTGGTGTAGTCATTTTAATATCTGACAAAACAGACTTCAAACCAGAATTCATCAGAAGGGATAGAGAATGATACTATATACTTGTCAAAGGAAAAATTTACCAAGAGGACATTGTAATTTGTAACATATGTGTACCAAACACAAGGGCACCCAAGTTCATAAAAGAAACACTCCTACATCTTAAATCACACATTGACCCTCACAGACTAATAGTAGGAGATTTCAGTACCTTACCCTTGCCAGTACATAAAAACAACAACAAAAACAAACAAACAAACAAAAACATGCATGCTGGAGTTAACTGATGTCATAAAACAAATGGACCCAATGTATTTACAAAAGATTATTACAGAAGAATATGCATTCTTCTCAGCAGCTCAAGGAACTCTTTTTAATACTGACCCCAGACTCTGACACAAGTCTTAACAGATATTAAAAAAATTGAAATAGCATCCTACATCCTATCATACCATGAATTAAAACTGGATATCAACAACAAAATCAACAAAAAGATTATGAACTAATGGAAACTGAATAGCTAACTACTGAATAAATAATGGGTTAAGATAGAATTCAAGAAAGAAATGCAAGATTTTCTATAATTGAATGAAAATGGAACACAACATATCCCAACTTCTGGGACACAATGAAGGTGATTATAAGAGGCAAGTCCATAGTACTAAGTACCTACATAAAATAACAACAGAAAAATGGAGAGGTCTCATATTAGTGACTTAACAACACTCCTGAGAGTTCTGAAATGAAAAGATGAACCACACCCGAAAGCAGTAGAGGTCAGGAAATACTCAAACTCAGGGCTGATATCAAAAGACAAAACAAAGCAAAACAACCCCACCAAAAAAACAAACAAACAAAAAAAACAAAAAAAAGCCACAAACAAAATCAACGAAACAGAGTTGGTTCTTTTCGAAAATAAGATTGACCAATCGTTATCCAAGCTAACTAAAGGACATAGAAAAGATCTAAATAAACAAAATTAGAGATGAAATGAGGAACATAATAACAGACACCAAGAAAATCCAAAGAATCATAAGGATATAACTTTAAAGCCTGTACTCCAACAAATTGTAAAATCTTAAAGAAATGGATAATTTTCTCAATAGATACCACTTACCAATTTAACTTGAAATCAGATAAATAATTTTAAGAGACTTATATTCCTTAGTGAAATAAATGCAGTAATTAAAAGCCTTCAAAACAATAAAAGCCTAAGGCCAGGTGGTTTTAATGTAGAACTCTACCAGACGTTTTAAAAGAGCTACGACCAGTACTTCTCAAATTATTGCACAAAGCAGACACAGAAGAATCATTGCTCAACTTTTTTACAAAGCCACAGTTGCCCACATAAAGACCAAACAAAAAATTACAGATCAATTTACCTTGGGAACATAGATGTAAACATTCTCAATATAATATTTGCGTCCTGAATTAAAACATATCAAAAATGCCATCTACTGTAATCAAATTGGCTTCAATCAGAGATTCAGAGATAGTTCATTATATATAAATCAACTAATGCAATCCACTGTATAAACAAACTGAAACACGAAAACCATAGGGTCATCTCATTAGATGTAGGAAAAAACCTGTGACAAAATCCAACACTTTTTCATGACATAAAGTCCTAGAAAAGTTAGGAACATAAGGAACATACATCAACATAATGAAGGCAGTTTACAGCTATCCCTTAGCTCACAGAAAAATAATGGGGAGGAGCTCAAAGAAATTCCACTAAAATCAGGAACAAGACAATATTGTCCACTCTCTCCATACATTTTCAATATATGGTACTTTAAGTTTTAGCTTCAGCAATAAGACAGCAAAGAAGATCACGGGTACATGAATTAGGAATAAGTCAAATATCTTTGCAAATTATTTGATAGTATACATAAGTGACCCTAAAAATTCCACTGGGAAACTCATACAGCAGATAAACACTTTCAAAGAGTAGCTGGAAACACAATTAACTCACATATATAGCCTTTCTATACATAAATAACAAATAGACTGAGAAAGAAGTCAGTGAAACAACACCCTTCACAATAGCCTCAAGTAATACAGAATATCTTGGAGTAACTCTAACCAAGCAAGTGAAAGATTTGTATGATAAAAATCTTCAAGTTATTGAAGAAAGAAATGGAAGAAGTCAGAAGATGGAAAGATCTCCTATGTTCATAGATTGGTAGGGTTAACAGTAAAAATGGTATCCTACCAAAAGCAGTCTACAGGTTCCGTACAATCCCATTAAAATACCTCTACAATTCTTCACAGATCTTAAAATGACAGTCTTCAGCTTCATATGGAAACACAAAACCCAGGATAGCGAAAACAATCCTGAATAATCAAAGAACTGTTAGAGGAATCACCATCCCCAACCTTGAATTGTACTACAGTGCTTTAGTAATAAAAACTGCATGGTACTGACACAAAACCAGACACAGTTGTCAATGGAATTGAATTAAAAACCCAGATGGACCCAGGTGAAGGCGCCTGTGTATGGGGATTTTTGATAAGGAAACTAGAACTGTATGATGGAAAAAAGACATCTTCAGTGAATGCTGCTGGGCAAACCACATGGCTGCATGTACAGTAATCTTAATAGCTTCTTACTTGTTACTCAAGTTCAAGTGAATCAAAGACCTCAGAATAAAACCAGACACACTGAACCTGATAGAAAGGTGGGAAGAGCCTTGAATGCATTGGCATAGGAGACAAGTTCCTGAACAAAACATCAATAGTGCAGGCACTAAGATCAACAAATAATAAATAGGACTCATAAAACCGAAAAGGCATGTAAGGCAAAGAAGAGGTCATTCAAAATAAAGTGACAAGAATGGGAAAAGAATTTTACCAACTATATGTCTAATACAGGATTAATATCCAAAATATATAAAGAACTCAAAAAACTGGATAACAAGAAAATAAATATCCCAATTAAAATATGGGGTACAAAAGGAAACTCAAATGACTGAAAAACAAAGAAATGTTCAACATCCTTAGTCATCAGGGACATTTGCAAAACAAAACTGCTTTGTATTTTCCTCTTAGATCCATCAGAATGGCTGAGCTCAATAAAACATGCAGGCAAGGATGCTGACTAAGGGAATGCTTGTCCACTGCTGTTGGGAGTGCAAACTTGTACTCCCACCATGGAAATCAGTGTGTCCCAAGGGAGGTGGGAATATGCCACTCTTGGGCATGTACCACAAGGATTCATCCTACCACAGAGACACTTGCCTAACCATGTTTATTGGTGCTGTACTCAAAAACTGGAAGTAACCAAGAAATCCCTCAATAAATTAATGAAAATGTGGTAAATTTCACAATGGAGTATTACTCAGTCATTAAGCAAATGAAATTTTCAAGTAAGCAAATGGAACTAGGAAAAAATATTCTGAATGAGGTAACCCAGACCCAGAAAGACAGATATAGTATGTATTCACTTATGTGGAATATTAGTTGTTAAGTCAGTAATAACCAAGTTACAGTCTATAGAAACACAGAGGTCAAGTATAGAATATGGACCTAGGTGGGGCAGATAGCTCTCCCCAGGAAAGGAGAATATATTAGATAATTATGGATGGATATGGGGGCAGGGCAGAGTGGAATGGGAGAATCAGGGAAGAAGAGAAGAGAAAGGGGTTAGGGAAGAATTATGGGGCAAGACAGCTAAAATTAAGGACCAACTGAGGGGTATTACAGAAACCTAATACAGTTAAAACTTCCTAAAATATATATGTAAATGATGGTGCTGAAAACAAAATTGCCAAATAATCAAGGAGGCAGAGCCTCAGTTGGCTATCCCTTGTCACCAAATGAAGTTTCCAGTACTGGAAATGGGTTGCCTCTAATTGAATTGTTAGCCGGGTGGGTCCCACAGGAATCCCAAACACCCAAACTGTTGCCAAGACTATAGGATGTTCTCTGCAAAGAGATGGCAAGGCCCCTTTGCTGAAGACAACCATACACAGCTCATTGAACTTGGAGGAGTAGAGCTAGTGTGGTACGGGTTGGTACTCTGCATGCTACCAAAGGAGAAAAGTAAACACGAGCGCAGCTACAAACCCTCCCATCTACAATAATGCCCTTTCTTCAAGACATGCTAGTGCGATGGTGTCACAGAGCTTGTGGAAATAACCAGCCAATGTGTTATTTGACTTAAGATCCACTCCGTGAGACGACACTCCGTACCTGACACTGCTTGATTGAGCAAGAACCCGAGACTAGATTGCCCAGACACCTAGGGTGAAACCAAATACTACTGTTGTAGTAAAAGAGTGCAACAGTAAAATGACTCCTCACGCCACTTTCCTATACTCACAGGTCAGTACTTTGCTCAGCCATCATCAGAGAAGCTTCCTCTTGCAACAGATGGGAACAAATACAAGACCCACAACCAGACATCACACACACACACACACACACACACACACACACACACACACCCAGACACACACACACAGAGACACACACACACAGACACACACACACAGACACACACACACACAAATCAATGGCAGCGTAAACCTGGGAGTTGTGTGAGTTGTGTTTAACCAGGGTTGTGCTCTGTAGAAGTAAACAAGTGTGAAACTGGTGGGATTTTATGACACTCATGTTTACTTTGACTTCTGGAAACATCATTTTAAAATTAATTACAATTTAAAAGATGGGTCCTGGTTTACAAACCACATTGTTTCTTGGGCAGCCCTCTGAGCCAGTCTCTTTAAGTAAGTTCTTCTGTAATGATGGCTCTTTGTGGGCCAGGGTGAACTTAAAGCATTTTCAAAAAATAGAAAGAAGCAAGGAGAGGCACCTTGGAAATTTCTCCTGGAAAGAGTTTATTTAAAAGAACTCCGGTTCTTGTTCTGTACTCAAGGTCTTCTAGTGCCACCTGATGGACACTTTCGGAATTGCAGGCAGGTTTTACTTGTCAGTACAGCCGAGAGCCAGGAGCCATAACAACTGTCTCGGGGAGAGGGGGAGTTATTTATGTTCTTTTCTCATAACGTAAGCTGTAACGCTCAAAATACAACCAAAACCCACGTTATATTTTCAAATATTTTTGAGAAGTCTCTTCCACAGGCCTATGTATAAAATCAGTGCAATGCTGACTGACATTTTCTACAGTTTCATTCTCTGGTGTGACTCACTCAGTCTCTTGGTGTTTAGGTAAGCTAGAGATAAAAGGTTTACATGGATGTCTTCAAGTCTGTTTTCATTTAAATTCCTAGTGCTTTATATTTTTTACCTGTGGAAAGAGCACTAGGAATTTAACTCTTAATTACCTCTAATATCTGGGCATGAACATTCAGGAGAAGAGTGTCACCGAGGAAGGGTGCCTCCCACATGGCCTGCCTGCAGTCAGGCCTGGCTAGAAGAGTGTCACTGAGGAAGGGTGCCTCGCGCATGGCCTGCCTGCAGTCTGGCCTGGCTAGGGGAAGAGTGTCACCAAGGAAGGGTGCCTCCCACATGGCCTGCCTGCAGTCAGGCCTGGCTAGGGGAAGAGTGTCACTGAGGAAGGGTGCCCCGTGCATGGCCTGCCTGCAGTCAGGCCTGGCTCTGCATCTGACATTTGGTTTTGGGCCTTTTGTTCAATCTCTGTGATTTAGCTACTACTTATCAGAAATGTATGTGAAGACGTGATTATCATATCCTCTCCCACGTAATTTTGGTTCTATCGTGTCAGTATGAACTTGTATCATCTGAGGTAAACTATGAAGGGCAGGGTGTTTCTGTCTCATTAATCTCAGTATCTCATATGGTATTCAGGCCTACAACAGATAATTGATAAATCTGTGTCTTGCCAAAGCGGCCTTGAGGGAAGGAACTGTCTTCAACTTCCGTACTTTTCTCCATGGTTCACTCGACCACCTTTTGAAGGAAGCTTGGGAGAAGGCCAATGCTGAGTAGCTGCGATACGGGGTTAACTGATTACTGGCTAAAAGCATGTGGGCTCCCCTGCCCCGCCACACACAAACAAGGAGCCACCAACTCACCTAAGAGGACAAAGATGCAGGCCAGGATGGCGATGAGGGCACCCCGACTCAAACTGACGGGGAGCATATAGGCCTCTGGACTGCAGGACATGACGTGGCCGTCATCAGTGCAGCTGCACACTTGGATGGTGAGTGTGCCGGTACTGCTGAGAACCGGCTCTCCGCTGTCTGCTATGACGATGGGCAGGTAGAAGACGCTCTGCTCCTGCTGCCGGAAGCCGGACCTCCTGGTTAGAATCCGAGCGGTATTGTCTGAAGGAGGAAGACATTAGACAACTAAAAGTGAGAAAAAGAAAAATGAGCATGGAGTAGGAAGTGGAAGTCCCAACCACTGAGTTAATTTTCTGGACTGAAGAAAGCAGGGAGGCAGGGCAGAGGAAGGAGAGAGGTTAGCTGTGTGCACCTGCAGCCATGGTGCATTGGCTTGCCTCAGCACCTAGATTAGGAAATAAAGATTTTCACTGCTTTCAGGCAAAACCCTGAGGCCTAGGAGAGAAGTCCTTTAGTGAGAGTCTGTCTTACCCTTTGTGACACAAAGTGCCCAGGGCGAACTGTCAGCCTTCAAATCTAACAAAAGTGTCCCCGGGAAAGCTTGACAGAAATGAACAGTCATTGATGATTTGTGGTCCCTGTTTGTCCCCGCTCAGCATCTTGCCAAGCCCTGTGCCACTTTCTGCCTCTATGAAAGGAAGGCTGAGGAGCCCACATAACTGTGCAGGATGATTGCTTGTTTTTGCTATTCTGGCTGGAATTTGTGTATTTTGCTATTTTGTTTTATGCCTCTCAGTTGACAACAACAACTTCCTGAGGAACCTGCTCATTTTAGCAGCACATGTGAACCCCCACCCCCCGGGCATATGTCACACCCGTGACTTCTCCTGGCCTGTGGGCTGAGTCTAGACAGTTGGTAGGAATTTGGCGAGTTCTATTCTAATTTATGTTGTGAGTATGGATGTTTTGCTTGTGTGCTTGTCTGTATTCCACCTGTGTGCCTGGTACCTGCAGAGACCAGGAGACGGTGTCGGATCCCCAAGAACCAGAGTTACAGATGCTTGTGCGCTGTCGTGTAGGTGCTGGAAATTAAACCTGGGTCGCCTGGAAGTGCAGCAGGTGCTCTTAATTGTTGACTCATCTTTTCAACTCTGGTGAAAATAATTAGTTACTTTTCTTCCCATTTAAAAGATAAGAATTTAGAATTTTTCTCTCTATTTAAAAAGTAAAAATTTTAGCTAAGAGAAAATCATATATCTTTGTGAGGTATATTTTTTTCATTGTGTAATAATTAACTCAGGACATTTAGGCAGCCCATCGTCTTTTGTGTGTGGGGTATATGTATAAGACTGTTTGTGTGTACACGTATGTTCACATGTGTGAGGAGACTAAAGGTTCATGTGGGGTACATTCCTTGCTCTCCACTTTATTTTTTGAGGCAGAGACTCTCACTGAACATGGACCTTTCCATTTGGCCCCAGTGAGCTCTGCAAATCCACCTATTTCCCTCTACCCAGAGTTAGGCTTTGAGACAGGCACTGCCACACCTGGCCTTTCCAGGTGTGCTAGGCAGCTGAACTCAGGTCTTCATGCATGTGCAAAAAGTGGTCCACTGACAAGACTGTCTCTCTCCTATCCGCCATCTTAAACATTCCTTCTCATTTCTTTGTAATTAGAATACTCGGGTATCACCTCCTGTACTATGTGAACTTCACATTACCACTGATAACTAGAAGATATAAGAGAATATAATCCTTCCTTAGCTGAATGGTTAGACATGGTTTCAAACTCTTTGTGTGGTCAGGTGTATTGATGTTGATATTTATCAACTACTATATAGTTTTACGTTTAAGAATTTTTGCGTTTCTATTTTTAGGTCACCTGGAATGACTTTGAGTTATAAAGCAAATATGTTGTTTTGTAATGTTGTGATCATTTTATCAGAGGAATAGCTTGAGAGGTGTGGTAAGATGTGTAAGAAATAACTCATGAAGCCAAAACCAAGCTGGATATGGTGGCACATGTAATCCTGGAACTGGGGCAGGGAGCTGAGGTCAGGAGGCCTGCAGAACATTCTGAGCCAGCCAGGGCTATATAGTGAGGACGTGCTAAACACACAAACAAACAAAGCCCGCATAACTCTCAAACCAAAACAATGAAAAGCAAATATTGTCAGCAGAATGGGTATGTTTCACATGGACTAGAATTCACAAACTCTCTTAAAGCTTCAAGCAAACAGGCCAGTAAGCATCAATAGTTCTGCGTCCCTTCCCTTCTCATTTTGTTGTTTTTGTTTATTCTTTTTAGTTTTTGTTTTATTTTGTTTTTTTATATAGTGCTTCTCTGGGTAACTTTGGCTGTCCTGAAACTTGAACTCACAGAGATCTGCCTACTTCTGCCTTCTGAATGCTTGGATTTCAAGACATGTGCCACCACCACCTGGCCTCTCTTTCTCTTCTTGAATGTAACAAAGAACTCTTCTTTCCTACTCTTTTTAAGTTGGGCATAGCAAAATAATTACCTTAATTGACAAAAATGAGCAGGTTGGAGCTGGTGTTTGACTTTGCCTGTTCTCTTGCCTTGAAGCCTTATTTGAAAGAACACAAGATTCATGTAGCCTGGGACACAGCCGGGTGAGGTGGACAGCCTTCAGGTGCAGCTCAGACCTTTCTAATGCAGTGTTCTTTCATTTATATTTACCTTTCTCCTGTTTATTTGTTTCATTTTGTTTTTGTGTTTTTGAATGATACCAGCTAGGTTTTGATTTTGTTTTTCAGTTTAGTTTGTTGGTTCTTTTTTGTTTGTACTCAAGTACCTGTTTTTGTATTTAGTTCATGTAGTATCTCATTTAATCTTTGTGACAATTTGTTGTGTTACTGAATGATTCTACCCCTTTATAGTGAAAGAATTAAAGCCTAGTTTAACTATATTTCTTTTTAGTCACTAACCTAGATAGTAGCAGAGCTGGTCCTTGAACCCTGGTTTCTCAGACTCCTTCCATGGTGTCATATAATTGCTCATTTAGTTTCCTAGCGCTAATGGTGTGTTAGCTGGTTCTCTGTCTGCTTTACACAAGCTAGAGTCATTTTGGAAGAGGAAACTTTAATTGAGAAAACTCCTCCCACCAGATTGACCCGTGGTGCATTTTCTTGATAATTGATGTGAGAGGGCCCAACTCACTGTGGGCTGGCTCTGGGTGCTATAAGAAAGCAGGCTCAGGAAGCCATGGAGAGCAAGCCAGTAAGTAGTGTTCCTCCTTGGTCTCTTCAGTTCAGGTTTCTAGGCTCTTGTCTTGAGTTCCTACCCTGATTTCCCTCAGTGATGGAGCGACCTGAGCATTGTAGATGAAATAGTCTTTCTTCATCAAGCTGTTTTGGATTACGGTGTTTTACCACAGCAGTAGAAACCCTAAGACAATGCTCAAAACGTGCTCAGGTAATTGTTTCTTGCTTTACCTTCATCTTATTGTCTTCTCAGTAGGAAATGACAGCAATCCAGTCAGTAGCAGGAGCATTGTGTTCATCTGTCCACTCACCACACAGTCCATCCTCCGCTTCCCCCGCTCGACTTAATAACTAACTACTGTTAATTACCCTTTCTAATTTTAACTGTTTTCAAAATTAAAGTTTTCTCCAAACAAAGCTTGTATTTATTTTTTAGTTTACTTTAGTTCAGCCTAGATCATAAGGATCTTAAGAAAGACTGACGTAGAGCTGAAACAACAACAAAACATCAGCAACAATACAACAGAAGCTCACCCAGAACTCTATCACATGGCTGAGTCTCGCCCTGCTGGGACTCACATGTGTTAGTCATTTTGAATGTTTTTGCTGAAAGTGATAATCGGGACTTTAGTAACTTTTTTTTTGGAAAGAGTACTTGTTTCTAAGGTGACAGAAAGCTCGTGTGTGTGTGTGTGTGTGTGTGTGTGTGTGTGTGTGTGTGTGTGCCCACGTGCATGTGCCAAGATGAAGTTATAGCAACAATCCCTAGTACCAGTATGTCTTTCATGCAGTGTTGGGACGGACCCAAGGCCTTGTATGTGAGAAATGTGCTCTACCGCTGAGCTACCTCCCATTCCTCTCCCCACTCTTACTGCTTGCTTACTCTCTGATCTAGTGTCATTTGCATCTGTTAATGAGACTATCAGCATCACATACTGCAAAATGAAACAAAAATGAGAAATTATTTCAAAACTTTAAAGTATTCTATACATATAATCCTTTTCATGTGTTCAGACAAAAACAAAAAGGCTGGGCATGAAGGTATGCCCTGTAATCCGAGCACTTGGGAGGCAGAGGCAGCAGAACTGTGGGGGCCTGTGAGGGTCGGTATAACAGCTTCTAAGCTAGTGAGGTTACAGAGTGAGACTTGGTCTTTAAAAATCCAAACCCAAATAAAAGACAAAGAAGAGAAAGTGTGGGGCTATTGCTTAGTGGTAGAGAGCTTGCCTAGCATGTCAAGGCCCTGGATTTGTTCCATAGTCCTCCCCAACCCTTGCTAAAAGGCCTTACTTCTTTGTAAAAATATTTACATTTATTTAAGTATTTATTAAGTAACATTTAATGTATAATATTTTATATATGATATATAAACATACAATGCATAAAATATAATATATAAAAATGTTAAAAGAATGTATTCATACAAGTAGTATGAATATATAAAAAGTATTAAGTAATATTTAAAAAGTATTTACTATTTATTATAAAAAGTGGGGACACTGGATGATAGGCACACGGTATTGGAAGTTAGTCTGTTTTTAATAAATCTTTGGAAAAGAAACCTGTAGGATAAATTATCATCTGGAGATTAGGTGTTCACACTTTCTGTTGAAGATGCACTGGCTTCTATTTTGGGAAACCTTTCAGGAGATGATTCATCTTCTTTTGTTTCAACCCTGTTCTGTTATACCATCTTTATATGACATTGCCTCTGTGGACAGGTGCCCAAGGTCACCTTTAAGAAACTTGCAGCTTTTTTTTTTTTTTTTTTGCTGTATGTTGTTTTTGTGGTAGTTCTGCAAGTATGCATGAAAAGAGTGACATCTAGCTAAAAATTTGAAGAAAAAAACTTAATGCCCAGCTCTTCTGACCCTAGGGTTTCTTCAAAAAGCCAACCCCGAGGAGGATGAAGCTTTTCCATAGGGAGGATTTTCATATGAAACAGGTAAGTAAATAATTCAAAAGTTTGACTCAGTAAGATTCTTGGGGTAGAGATATGGGGATGGGAGATAAATAAATGTTGGGCAAACTGCTACATAAGGTAAATACCAGAGTTCACGCACCCACATAAATGCCAGATGGGAATGGTAACGCACTTTTAATCCCAGTGCTAAGGAGGTACACGGAGGGACCCTGGAGCCAGCAGATCAGCTCGATTAGCTGAATCAGCAAGCTTTGGGTTCAAATGAGAGGTCCTGCCTCCGTATATTACAGAGAGAATAATCAAGGAAGAGACCTGTGGGACCTGAAAAGTCGGCTCAAGGTACGAGCTCTTGCAGAAGACTTGAGTTATGCTCCCAGCACCCACTCCTGCTCCAAAGGATCCCATGCCTTTGTACTTGTACTGGGTACTTCTACTCACATGTGCACACACGTTGTTAAACATCAAAATTAAAAGGAAGATACCAGATGTCTGCCCGTACATGTGAACATAGCACATACCACACATAAACATACCAAAATCTCAGAGTATTTAACTGTAAGTATTCCTTCCATAGACATTTTATGGTAATTAAAAGGCTGAAAAATATTTGTATTTATGAGGTTGAAGCAGTAATTCAGATCCTTAACATGGTGTTAGAGAGGAAGACAAGGCGTGCCTGATCTTGACACTTTTCTTCCCCTTTGTTTAGATTGTACGAAGTCACTCTTAAGATGAGGGTGTTGATGAGGACCCTAAGAGAGACGTACATGAATCTAATCCACATGGAAAGTAGAAAAAGACAAGATCTCCTGAGTAAATTGGGAGCATGGGGACCATGGGAGAGGGTTGAAGGGGAGAGGAAAGGCAAGGAGGGGAGCAGAGAAAACTGTAGAGCTCAATAAAATCAATATAAAAAAAGATAAGGATGTTGAGGCTCAGAGAAGTGAGGACACCCAAGTCAGTTAGTTGGCAGCAGAATTAACAAAGGGATCTCTCAAGTAGTTAAATGTGTGGTTTCAATTACTGTGAAGTATAATCAGCTAGAGAATGAAAGTCCCTATTTTCCCCATTTGAGCCCTCAACTTCGTGCTAAATCTATAAACACCTCTGCCAAAGAGTGCTTGTTGGAAGGGTCCTGGAAGTCTACTTCCATTCGAGGTGTAGCAGAAAGCAAGCCCCTTCTGCAATGGGAGCCTCATCTGGGTAGCTTTTTCTGAACCTAAAGTTGTTTGAAGCCAGGTGGAACGGTGACTGACTATGGCCTTAGCACTGGAGCATTAGGCAGTAGGATCATGCATTTGAGGCCAGATGGGGTTAATTTACAAGATCTTGTCTCCATAGAAAAAGTGTTTGAATTCTGTGAATGCTACTGTGTTCCTGTATTTGCACTTTGCTACTTTTAGTATCTTTGTTGTTAGTATTACCCTTTAATTTAACATTGCCTCTTTTGTTGTGGGGCTTTATACTAATCCTCCCTTTTGATCTTTGCTTAGAAATGTTACTTCAGGTTTGTTTCTTTTTCTGGGCACTTTAGGTTGTTTCTCTCTTCAGAATGCAAACGCCGTTGCTCCCAGTTGGACTCAAGGAAGAAAATTTATCATTGTGCTTTGAATAATGTGTTTCACAGAACAAGCATCAATAAATGTCTCTAGACTGATGGAGGAATGAAGGTTTGAGAGACAGCATGGGGGCAGTCTTTGTCTTTGATGGTAAACAATACTTTGTAGACTACAAATTAGCATTAATGCCTGCTACTAGAAAACCTGAAAACTCGGTACTGTGTGTATGGTCTAGTAACTCAAGATGTCCAGTGTGAGCAGGAGAAAAGCACAGATAGTCCCAGGTGCATTGCTTACCTTGGTTGTCCCTGACAGTGAAGTTGGGGTTGTTAGCAGCTTCAGGAGCTAAACTGTAGTAGAAATGCTGACCACTGTGAGGGGCATCTTGATCCACAGCACTCACTGTCTGGATGAGCTGAAGCAGAGAGGTGAGTTCAGGGTGAGTTGGATCCAATGGAAAAGGCAAAGGCTACTGAAAGTCTAAACATTGATTCCAATAGTAAATCGTTTCCCAATGAGAAGATGTCCTGACGCTAACCTGGAGACCCTCCATGCTGTCACACAGTTCAGGATTAATTAAGCATGATCTTGATCCTCAGTATGTTAGTAGGTAAAGAATAAGTGTGGCCTACGTGTTTCAAATGGATTATATTCCTGTGGTTTGGCCAGTTACTTTAAAGGGTTTTAGAGAGAAGAAGTGAAAGAAGCATGGAGTGTCACAAGGTCCTAGGTGTCCCCAGTTTCCTCCTCTTACTCAGTCTGTATTGACTAAATTGCCATCTCTGAGAAACCAAGGTCTAAAAATCACCACTATCATCAGACAAATAAACAGGGCAGTGTGGAGCTATGGACTGTGCATGGGAGGGCATGGGCCACGGGACAGTCATGTTCTGTTGGCAGCAAGGGACTTAGAAAGGGTGTAGAGCAGAAGCTCACCATTGTGGGAAGCAGACTGGAGTCGGAGATGTGAGGGCCTAGCTCAGTGGCAGGGAGAGCAAGGGTTTCCCTTGAACCCATTGGCCATGTTCTGTCCTTTCCACAATGTTCTGCAAAGAATACTTATCATGAAGGCTATGGAAACGCATGGAGAAGCCATTAAAGAAAGCAGGATGAACTAGAAAGATGGGGCATTAGTAGGTGGTCATAGTGGGGTGATATATGGACAAAGTTTTGATGAGCTGCTCTTCACTGGTGTTCACTGTAACACAGATGGTTCCTATTCAACTTGGGCCTGGCCCTGTAAACCTGCCGTTTCTGCTGGAAAGGCTGTTTTTCTTCCAGGACAGAAATGACTATGTCAAAAGTCAGCTTGAGGGCACAGTTTTGAAACAAGCTGAAGGTCAGGGAGGCCGCCCAGCAAGGGATTTCTGCATGCTTCGTGGACTTGTTTCCTTGCTTCTCACCCTCTGGTCTCCTCAGGGATCACCTTCACTGCAGACTGCTACCTTTACATGGTTATAGCCTTTCAGGGCAGCCTACGCCCAGTGATGCAGGGTAGTATAAAGGCTTTTCTATTCCCTTGAACTTGGGAAAGCTCTTATTCTAGAACTTTGTAAGAATGTTAGTAGATCTTTATTGCAGTTGGACTTTTTATTTTTTTATTTGGCTTAGTTCCTCTGTCTTTTCTTTTTATAGGTCTCAAAAACATTATATATCCAAACTCTGCCTCAGGGTAAGCCTCCTGGAATGCCTGACTATTGGATCTAAAAGCAGATGCAATAGAGTAGCAATACGGCCAAGGCTCAGGTAAGCAGTGGAGATAGTCACATACAGTTCAGTCTCATGCCCGTGATGCTCACATGTGCCCTATCCCCATGGAGAAGCGGATCCTCTGCTCTTTTATTTTGATTGCCAAAAGAGATAAAATCTTTCTTAGGGAATGTTCTGAATAGACAATATAGTGGGAAAAATCTTAAGTCAGATCTTAAAATTTTGTGTGTATTGTTGAGCTAGGACTTGGAAGGGTAGGGAGACAGTCTGGTAGAATTCACGGTGGGAGCACCATGGCCAGCTAATAAAGGTCTCCATTTTCCTGACAGTCCTTAGCCCCACTGTGTAATACCTCACTCAGCAGTCTCCATTCCTTCCCCTCTAGTCATCAGACATGCATTTTAATTTTGTATGGCTTTTATCCACTACAAGAGGAGAGCATACATGCACACCTGGTAGAGTGAGGATGAGCAGTGTTGGGCAAGTACAGGAAGACCTGATGGTTCATAGAACAATATGAGAGCCTTGGCTGTGTCCTACTGAAAACTTTCAAACCCAGAATCCTTATCATAGTCTAAGTGATCCATATCTTGGGCTGAAGATGACAAATGGAGCAGGCTTGTGATACTGTCCCCTAACTCCAAGTCACAGATAAATTGCACTTCAAAGACTTACGTGAAGGACAGCTAAAGATGTCCTTAGAAGTGGAGGACACACACGCCTCCAAAAGTAGAAGTGGCTAAGATGTTATTCTCTTGTCATAGTGTGGCTTCTTTTCCAGAGCCTTCAAGTGAGGAAGGATGGGGTTTTCTTCATTAGGCTACTGAGCATCGTCTAAATTCTTGACTACTTTTAGCCTCTTTTGTCATAGCATAAAAATATATTAGAGTAAAACAAATATTATGCTGTATTATGTATATCAATCAAAAATTATGATAGCAAAAAAAGAAGCCATCATTTAAAAAGCCTGAACCCCCTAGTTAGAGCTTTAGAAGCCCAACCTACCCATCAGAACTCGTCCACCTCAATGCAGGAACTCTGTTGCCTTCTTCTTAACCTTGCTGTATGTGCAACATGATCTACCAACTGCAGGCCTGTGGATGTGGCTAGACCACAAGCTGTAATTTGGGTTCCAAGTGGTTATCTTAACAAATAAATAGTTTGCACCTGATATAAAAAAGTTGGGAGCTCTGTTTTTTAATCCATACTTTCTGGTGTAAATATTTATCAATCATGAATTCAGTTATACTTTTGGTTAGTTTTATGCCAATTTGACAAAAGATAGAGCCATTTGGGAAGAGGAACCCTCAATTGAGAAAATGTCTCTATGAGACTGACCTATAGGCCAGATTATACACCGTTTCCTTGATTAGTTATTGATATGGGAGTTCCCGCACCTTGTTGGTAGAACCACCCTGTGCAGGTCATCCTGGGTTGTGTAAGAAAGCAAGTCAGGTTAGTCGTGAGAAGCAAGTCAGTAAGCAACCATCTTCCATGGTCTCTCCTGCCTCCAATTTCCTCCCCTTCTTGAATTCTTGCCTTGATTTCCCTCAGTAATGGACTATTACCTGGAAGTATAGGAAAAGCCTTTCCTTCCCAAATGACTTTTGGTCATGACAGTTTATCACAGTGCTAGAAACCCTCACTAAGACAGTTATCTTTAAAGGTTACCTCTGTATATTTAGGGTTTTCCTTACCTGCCCAGCTTTGGCATTCTCACAGATGAAAGCTTCATAGAACCTGGGAAACTCTGGAGCGTTGTCATTCACATCTAAGACTTTGATTGTGACAACAACACTTCCCACTTGGGAGGGATTGTCTAAAGAGAGGAATATTGACAGTGAGAGCACAGTAAGGCAGAAAGGCAGTTTGTCAATCTGGTTTGCTAAGGAATAGCTAAAATACATGTACAATTTAACATGACCATATGGTGTGTGTTCCCTGTTAGAGTGTGGCCACACATAAGCTGGGACAGAATGAAGCATGTTTGATGTCAGGAATTATGCAGGAAATAACAATACTTCATGGGGAGCAAGTGCTGCAAAATGAACCTTAAAATTTTGACTTCTGCTTGTTCATACTTTGAGTTACTGAATTAAGAATCTATTCTGTATTCTAGAATTTCCAGTAGTTCCTTCCGATTAGGATGTATGCTCATGGAACACTTGGGTGGAATAACCAATTCTTTGACTTAAGTTTCAAGTTATGGATGGGGATACATGAAACACTGCACAGTTATTTCTGTCTAGGGACTAAAAGGATATTTATAGGATCAAGCTCATTCCAAAGCCACAGCTTTGACTGGGGCAGGAGCCATGGCCTTTCATGGGGAAATGTGTATTTTGGTTTGAGTCTTTGGAATTGCTGGCTGGAGGCAAATGCACAGCCCCCATTCTCTCTATTTTCCTGTGTTGTTCTCACCCCAGAGAGACAACAGTAGATATAAGACAAAAATGTAAGGAATTTTGCTAAATCCCAGAATACATTGTTCTTCAGGTTCATTTTTTTTTCTTTCTTTCTCAAAAATATTTATGTTTTACCATTTTCCCCCTAAATAATCCTATGTGGATTAGGCTGTTCTGGGGGAAAGATGGTGAGTTAGAAACTGGCTCTAGTGACACCATGACTGAAGAGTAAGATTAGCAAAGGGAGGAAGAGAGGAAGTGTGTTAGGTAGGGCAACACAGAGGTTAAAAGTACAGAAGCAGAGAGGCTGTGCGATAAAAACCAGGAAGCCGACTGTGGCTGGGGCCATACGGGGAGGAAGAATAATACATTTCTGGAGAAAGAACCTACCTGACCCACAGGCTGCAGAGTTAAGTGCACACAATCAATGGCACGTGGTACAGAAAGAAGGAATGTTCCTAGCCCAAATACAGCCCTGTCTGGGATAACTGACAACTCCTGGGTTCAGACTGAACAACAAGGTCAACCTTAGAAAGAACAGGAAATTCCAGCCGACTGCTCCTCCACTTGCCTGTCAACTCCCAACTTCAATGTTTTGGGAAGAAGCTGCTTCAGGTTTTTGCTGTCAAAAAATTATATCTTCTTCCTCCTCCTCCTCTTCCTCTTCTTTCTGTCTTCCTCTTTCTCTCCTCCTTTCCCTCCTTCCTCCTTTTCTTTCTTCTCCTTCCCTCAATTAGGTTTTTCTCTTTTTGCTATACTTTTAATATTTAATTTATTTATTTGTTTAAAATTATGGTATTTCGTGTGTGTATGAGTGGGTATCCATACCACTGCTCATGTATGGCATCAGTTCTGTCCTTTCACCTTTATATGACTTCCAGTTTACACTGGTCAACAAGCTTGTGTGGCCAGCACTTTAAGTGCTGAGCCCTCTCACTACCCCAATATTATTTTTAAAAGAAGCGTTTATGATTTGCATTTCTCTTGTAATGTTATCTGGTTTTGTTTGTGTATTCTTCTTTTTAAAAATGTACTGTGTGTATGAAGGTTTTGCTTGCATGTAAGTGCACCATGTGTATACCTGGTGCCTGTGCATGTCAGAAGAGGTTGTCATCTGTGTGGGACTGGAGCTGCAGATGGTTGCAAGTTCTCATGTGGGTCTAAGGATGGAACCTGGGTCCTCTGCAAGAGTGCTCTTAACTCTGAGCCAACTCCCCAGCTCTCTCTATTTTTCTTTTTTGTACAGTAGTATTTCAAGAATGCCTTACTTTTTCTTTTCCTCTTCCTAATATTCTTTCCTTTTTTTCTTTTATTTAACGTCACTGATTTATCTTTTCCTCATTCCCCTCTATTTCTTTATTATTTTTTCTTTTAACTAATTAATTAAAATTGTGTGTGTACACACATGTGCATGAATGTGTGTGAGCATGCGTATGCATATGTGTGCAAGAATGTATGCATGATGTGCATGTGTGTGGAGGTCGGAGGAGGACCACTTTGTCGATTCAGTTCCCTCCTCTCAACTTTATGTGGATCCTACGGATCAAACTCAGGCTTTTGTGGGAAATGTCTTCACTGGCCAAGCCATCTTGCTAGCCTTAATCAAATTACTTTCTAAGCCTGTAGCTTACTCTACATTAAATTTTCTACTTGCTTGTCTATGGTCATTAGTGATAAAGTAGTTGAGTATAACTATTTTTAAGAATATTTTTGTATCTGCTTTGATTTAGTCTTGATATTATTAAAGCGGCTTGTTAGTTGTTTTATTCTCTTGAGTGGTGTTGGACTTGAGCCCTCAAGAACAGACCGCTTTCTAACCTAATAATAAACTAGAAAGTATATCTGTACTGATAGACAAATCACAAAGCAGATGTGAAAAGGTAGGTAGCATGTCTCTGCCAAAGATAATATGTTAATAACGGAGTCCAGCAGTATTGAAACCATTGAAGTTCCAAACAGCACTTTGCAAGAGGTTACAAGCAAGCAGATGACCGAGGTAAGGAAGACAGTTCAGAGTCTGGATAAGAAAGTAGCATGGATGAGATTTCAACAAGAGAATGAAAATTTTGAAAAACAAAAACAAAAGCCCAAGCAACTCAATGCCTTTAATTCCAGCACTCAGAAGGCAGAGGCAGGTGGATTTCTGTGAGTTCAAGGCTAGCCTGGTCTACAGACTGAGTTACAGGACAGGTAGGCTGTTTTATAGAGAAACCCTGTCTCAAAAAAACCACAAAAACAAAAACCAACCAAACAAAAACAAACAAGCAAACTACTGAACAATTACTGGAAATGAAAACTCAATATGTAAGCACGTGAAAACCATCACCAGTCAACTAGATTAAGCAGAAGAAAGACATCATGAATTGAAAGGTTTGTGATGGCACACGTCTTTCTTACTCTTAGCAGTTGGGAGGCAGAGTCAGGAGGATCTCTTTGAGTTCAAGGCCAGCCTGGTCTCAGAGAGAGTTTCAGGAGAGCTAGTTACACAGAGAAACCCTGTCTCAAAACAAACAAAAGGATTTGAAGATGAAGTTGAGGAAATACTGTATTCAGACATAAGTGATGAAATAAATGAACATAACCACAACTTTCAAGTACTCTCAGATAGGAAGAATGTATAGGCAGAAAGAGCTGAGATACAATCTAAAGGCACAGAAAACGTAGTCAATGAAATTATGGCAGAACTTTCCAAGAACCTAACATCTAAGCTTGAACAACATTCAAACACAGAAAAGAATCTATCATCATAGTTACAATGCTAAAACTGCATAATAACAAAAGGCTGCAAGAGGGAAACACTAACTCAAAAAGGCAAAGACATCAGAATGACATCTTCTTTGTTAGATGGCCCCAAAGCCAGGAAAACATGGAATCTTTGGGTCTAGAAACTAAATAACTGCCAACCGAGATTACCTATACTCCTCAAAGTTATTGGTTAATCAGGGGAAAGAGCATGATGGGTGTAAACTAAAACAGCTCTTGACCACTAACCTACACGGCAGAAGGTTCTTAAAGGCATATTATACATGGAAGAAAGAAACACAGTTCGCTCAGAAAAGGAAATATTTTGTGAGAGGAATAAATGAGCAAAGGTGAACTGGGAAAGAACCAGTCGTGCACAACACAGTAAACCAGAAAATCACCATATTAATAAGAGAGAAAGAAATACCAGTGTTAAAACTAGGGAGGAAAACACTGAAAATAGCTTATAGGAATCAGAAAACCTTTCTAAAAAATTAAAGGTAAATAGTTTTAACTTTTCTATTAAAAGATAGAAACTAGCTGGTTGGATCAAAAACAAGACGACTGTTTTTTTCTTTCCAAGAAGCACTCCTCATGGTCAAAAGCACACAGTCTGAAAATGAAAAGATACACTTAACAAATCCAGAAACAACTAGGGATAGCTGAAAAATACCTTAGGATTAATTAGAAGAGGTAAATAAGGTCACCAGCAGTGACCTTAGCAAAAAGAAAAATCACTTAAGAAGGCCCAGTTGTTGTGGCCAGTCATGGTGGTGAATGCCTTTAATCTCAGCATATGGGAGACACAGGCGGGCAGATTTCTCTGAGTTTGAAGATAGTCTGCTCTGCTTATTGAGTTCTAGGCCAGGACAGGGCTACACGGTGAGACTCTGCCTCAAAAATTATTGTAAATATATATACCTTCAATATTGATACACATAATTTCATAAAAACAAACATTATTAGGCATAAACGGACAGAAAGACCCAGATATAATGACAGTGAGTGACATCCCTACTCCACTGTTAGAGATCATCTTTAAAACAAAGAAACTTCAGAGTTAAGCCTCCCATAGACCAAACGGAACTTATAGACACTTATGTAATATTTCACACATGTAGAATATAAGTTCTTTTTATCAACTTATGGAAGTTTTTAGCAAATAAAAAAGCAAACTCAAAGTAATTTCTGCCATCAGCTTATAATTCAATAAAAAAAAACCTAAAAATCAAAATCAGCAGAAGCCATAGAAACATGAAATTAAACAATAGATTCCACAATAGTCATTGGGTTATTGAATACATCAGAGAGGAAATTGAAAAATCTCTAAAATCAAAACAAAATGGAAACAAAGTTTACCAGCACCTTAGGGATATAGCAAAGGTAGTTCTAAGATGGAATTTTCTAGCTAATCTGAAGCCTGAAAAGCAGAAATGGTACAGTTTCATGGTTCTGCTCCTTAGAATTGGTATCAGTGTTGGGAAGGACAGCTTTACTCCAGGCCTTCTCAGTCATAATCATATGATAACTCCTGACAGATACAGGATTTACTGGCTGGTACTTGCATGAAAACAAAACCAAAACTGAACTCAATTAAGGATGTCTCTAAACCAAAAAATGAACTGTAGACCAAATCACATAACCATCTATTTGTATAGCATATAATTTCAGTTTCTCTTTGGAACATTTGTTTATTATAAGGTCTAGAAACTTTCACTCTCTATAAGTTTATGTTTGTAACTTTGTGGAGACAAATAAATTAGATTACTTACTCATTTCCATAGCAAGGACTGTGATGTTATGCCAAGAAAACTCTTCTCTGTCTAGTGGTCTTGCAGTCATGAGAGCACCCGTTGTAATGTCAACATAGAAAAACCTCCCAGGGTCGCTGTTTCTGTCAATGGAGTATCTGCAAAGATACAGAATATGTAATTATTTTCCCTTGAATAAACATGAGGACATAGTACAGGAGAGAAGTGAGGTATACACTGTGTTAAAGGTGGTTCAGTCGCCTCTGAGTTGTGAACATATGGAACCCTGAGGGTTTTATCATGCGTAAGAGAAACCTGTTCTCACAACTTCAAGTATCTTACTGAAAAACGAACTAAGCAGAGTATTGAGGGCCTTATGGCAGTTTCAAAGATCAATTCTGCTATTTAAAGATTAAAACTGCTCCAAGAGTTTTGAGGCACCCTTAATATCAGCCTCTCTTTATATGTGTTTGGCATTCAGCTAAGTTCTTAAATGTTGGAACTTGAAAAAGCAAAGCTACTGCAGTCGTTTGATTCTGCTCCTTAGAATTGTTGTCACTGTTGGGAAGGAAAGGTTTGCTCCTGGCCTTCCCACTCATACACATTCAACTCCCAACGGACAGAACTTATAGCTAAAGATTCCATATATCTCCTGCCCTTAGCAGGATAGAGCAGGTCTATTTCATTGCCAGTTATAAATGAAACTGAGTTTCGTGCATTTCCGAAGGATGACCTGCTGGAAACTATCATATGACTTTCAGCATTTAAAGGACATCATAAGCAGATGTTGTACTAAAACAAAGGCCCTTTTTGGTTCAGGCCACAAGCCTTATCTGTTGTTTAAACCATGTATGTCCAGTCTGGACCAATGTGCATTTTATGTAGGAAAAGAAGGGTAGTTACAGGCACTTAATCCAGACAGTTTTAACCTTCTGCAAAAGAAGAATTACATGACTCTTTTTGCTGTTGCTCTATCTTTTGAGTCTTTAGTGAACTAGGTTGTGAGTAAGAACTGTAATTATTCTTTAGTCTGATTTGGCAGCCTGGTTCCCTCTATTCACCTGCATTATCTCATCTGTTCTCCGTTTTGGGAGATGGAGGTAAGCTCATGCATCAGGATGTTTAAAACTGAGGCATTTTGATAATTAGCTGTGACTGAGGACTATCATTGAGAATCCCATGTACTCCTTGGTAGAGGTTAGCAATTTCTTATTTTTATTGAAAAAATATAGTATAATATTTCTCTTTGTTTGTTTGTTTTAATGTTTTCATTTTTTGAGACAGGGTTTCTCTATAGCTTCGGGGTCTATCTCTGGTAGACCAGGCTGGCCATGAACTCACAGAGATCCAACTGCCTCTGCCTCCTGAGTGCTGGAAGCAGTTGCCAACATCACCAAGCTGTGGATATAGGTATAATATTTTTATATATATCTTGTGGTATTAAAAAATCAAACTAATTAACACATACATCATTTCACATATTTCTTTTTGTGCCAAAAGCATTTAGAATCCAATTTTTTTTATAATTTTGAAATATAGAATGTATAATTAACTAGTTACCATATGTATAACAGATCACCATATCTTCCTGTCTATCTAAAACTCTGTTTCCCTTTACCAAAACATCCCCTTTTTTCTGTCCATCAGCATTGCTGGCCTTATCCTATGATATCCAACTTTTTTTGAAAATCAGTTTAACATTTAGATTCCACATTTAAGTAAGATCATGGGTATTTGCCTTTCTGTGCCTGGCTTACTTCATGCAGTATCATATTCTCTAAATTCATTTGTGTTGCTACAAATGAAACAATTTCCTTATTTTTAAAGGCTGAGTGGTATTCTCTTGTGTATGTGTAAAATGCCAGATTAAAAAATCCATTCATCTGTTGCTGAGCACTCAGGTTGTTTCCATATCTTGGCGTTGTGACTAATGTGGCAGTTAACATGGAAATGAAGGTGATTCTTCTACAGGCTGATTGTAATTCCTTTGGATATATGCCCAGAAACAAGACAACTGGATCATATGACTGTTCTAGTTTTCAGTAGTCACTACACTGTTTGTCAAAATGCCTGCGCTAACTTATATCCTCACCCACATGGTACAAAGTTTCCATTTTCTGAATGCTCTGTTATTTTTCAATTTGGGGTGACTAGGCATTCTAATAGAGGTGATGCTGTCTCATTGTGGTTTAAAGCTGTATTTGCCTGAAGGTTAGTTATGTTGAGCTCCTCCTGCCCCACACCCGGTACATTTGCAAGATTCTTGTGTATCTTCTTTTGAAAAACTATTTGTTTTGGTATTCTGATATTTCTGAAAATAAGGTTATTTGTCCTGGCATCAAAATGCAGTACAAAGCAAAAGTAATTAAAACTGTCTTATGCTCATAGCAATAAAGACATTGATCAAGGGAATGAATTGGCATGAAAACTTAGAAATAAATGCATATACGGTTCTTTTGTCCACAGATCTCCAGGGAAACCAGGATATTAGCATTTAGGATTGCTCTTTCAAAGGGAAGGATATATAATCTGTTTTTCCAGAAAGCTGGGAATTGGAGGTGATAAATAGCCTGGTGGTCTGCATTATCTATTGAACCAGACCATGTCAAGTGCCTACAACCAGGACAAGGGGTGGCTAGTAATCTTAGTTACCCTTATATCTAGGGGCTCCCCCATGCTTCTACAACTAGGACCAGAAATGGCTAATAGTCCAAATATCTGTTTGACTAAAACCAGGTCAGATCCTTCCCTAGGCCCTTAAGCTAGTGCAGGTAACCTATCTTTAGAACCCATCTTCTTGGAAGAAATGGCATGTACCACAAGTCAAGTTTTGATGGAATTATGCTTCCTTCTGAACCCAGAATTATATTACAATGGGAAACCTTTTTTTCCCCAAATTGTATTGTGTTTTAAATATGCTGACAATGAACCACCTGGCTTCAGACTCCCCAAAGTCTCAATCAACGTTGAGAAGTCTTTCTGCACCACATTTTCAGTTTCTTCTTTTCTTGGTTTGCTTTCCTTCCTGGAAACCTCCAGCATTCCCATCACAGACATATATCTATGATCAATTCTTTGGATTTTTGTTAAGGATAACAAGACCTCATAGTGGTGTGAAAGAACTGTCCTTGATGGCTGGTATTTGGAAAACTAGCTGTTCACATACAGATGCACCTTACCCTTTTCACAATAATCAACTCCAATGAAGAAGAGACTTAAGATCAGAAAGTCAATCTACCAGAAGAAAATTATACAACATTGGTCTTGGCTGTGATGTCTTGGATATAACCCCAAAGGCACAGAAACAGAAAGAGCAAAAACAAAAACAAAAAAAAAATGAAACTGTATTGAACTGAAGATTTTGCATGGTGAAGGAAACAATCATGAGATGAAAGAAAACCCAAAAATTGGCAAAAAGAATAAGGAGTTAGTGTTCAAAGTAAAGAAGTGGCTAGTTGTTCAAAGGCCAGTGGATGTAATAGCTGGAGTGTGTCTACAGTGCTCACTTTACTATGTGTCTAACACAGCTTCTTTTAACATTCTCATAGCTGTGGAAGTTTATCCTAATCCTCAGGTAAGCAAGCAGAAATTTAGGGGAATTAAGCCACTTTCAACTAAAATTTAAAACCATCTCAATGGCATTATAGCTACACTGTTCTTTCAGATTGTTTTTAAATAGAGGCCAGAAAAAATATTGAGTTCAAAACTTTAATAAAAGTTGACATAAATGACAGTCGTTGTCTTAAAGTTGTTGAGGTGGAGAAATTGCAATTTTCTAAAAAAATTATTTTTAATTTATTTTGAATTATATGCATATAGATGTGTGTGTGTATGTGTGTGTGTGTGTGTGTCTGTGTGTCTTTGGGGGAAATGTGAGTAGTTCCCTGCTGAGGCCAAAAGAAGGCATTGGATCTCTTAGAGGTCGAGTTAACAGAGGTGAGTGCTGGGAGCCAAGCTTGGGTTCTCTTCAAGAAGAGTGAGCATTCTTAGCCACTGAAGCGTCTCTCCGCTGAAACAGTAATTTTGATAGAATGACTTTAAGTGCAGTGTTTTTCACAATTCAGCTTGGTGAGGTGTAAAATGAATATAGCTGATTATGATTAGTATTGAAATAAAATGAAGTAGAATGAGATATGTACATGCCAAATTATCACATATAGTTAGGGTAAGTATTAATGTAAGTAAAACTATTAATCTGTCTATCTATCTATGTATTATCTATATATAATCTACCTATCTCTATTTATCCATCTATCTATCTATGAAACATTTTGCTTCAAATGTATACATTTCTGTAGAGATTCATGATTGCTCTTCAGAGAGTTAAGATTTAAAAAGAGAGCAGATGAGTAAGAGTCAGAAAAATTGGAGTAACTTCAGTTATGAATTCATATGGAATAACTTCTATTATGACTTCTTAAGGAAGTCAACTAACCTCTCTGCAAGTTATCCTGTTTAACATACATTTATTATTTGCTAGACTTTGCTTAAAACATCGACTGTAGTGAGTCATTTATCCTCCATGCAACACCACTGGGAGGCATTATTATTATTTCTGTTTCACAGATCAGACAATCTAGAGGCTTAAGAGGTTAAGTCACTTGTCCAAGGCCAAACACTGCTAGGAATCAAATCTAGGGAGTTCAGCTTCAGGTTTTGACCCCTTTGCAACACCTACCAATGCCTTATTGACATAGGGATTGTAGAAGACTGCCCTAGAACACAGGTTTATTTCTTCATGAGACATGATAACAAATGGTTAATTCTTTAATAAAAACACCCTTGTGCTGCGGTAGTTCCTCCTTCAGCCAATAGCCTTTAAGATTCCAGCCCACTGGCATGTGGTTTCATTTTAAAAAGTGGTGGCAGCCCTCCACTCACCCTCTCTTGCTTCCTGCTCCAGTTCTGACTGCTAGACTCTCTATTTCCTGTTTGCGACAAGAGGACTGTGGTTTGGGACATTGATCTGTAAATTTTATCCCCTCCAATAAATAACCCCTTTTAATCAAACTGTTGTAGGATTGTTTTGCGTCATTACCCTTGTACTTAACAATACTCATTTAAAATGAACTGGGCTGTGGTAGTTTCTTCTGAGTATACCTGTGACTTAGCTTCAAAGTTTATCAGCTGCTTTAAGAGCTGAATTTTCTTTCAGGAAGTACTGGTTGGCTAATGGTAGTCTAATCTTTCATCCAGGAGACACAAGAAAAGCACCACATTTGGTCCACAGAGCATAACCTGGATGGCAGCTCTCCAGGCTAGGCATATTGCTGGGGGAGAAGAGCATGGGGAACCAGAGAGCTACCCCACCACAGCAAGTATCACAGATGGCATGGGAAATGGAGTGACAGAAATAACCAAGTCACAGGACCCCTGACAGCACTGCCTGGTTGACACAGCAGGAGCCTACCTTAGGGAGCTTCTCTCATCAAGTAGAATCCCCTCTTCAATTTCCCAAGCTAGACTACAGTGAGGGAATAATGGTCCTTACTTCCCTGAATGGGGCACTGGGCCAATTTCCAGGGTGCAGGAGAACAAATTGAAAGCACAGACACAGATGGAAAACAAGGAAATTGGGACCTAATAGTGAAGCCTATATGCAGTTTTCCTGTCTCCAACAGTAGCATTCTCATCTATTACGAACAGAATATTCTTAGCACATATATGCAAAGCTGCCTTGGGCAGATAGCACTGACATTTGTCTGCTTGGATGAGGACATTCTCTGTCACGAGCAGGCTTGCTGGATTCACACACATACCATGATGGCACAGGAGGTCAGGCTGTTTCCATACCAGCAGACGTTGCTTTTAGTTGCTAAATGGCTCACTAGCCTCCTACCTGGAGGTTTTTTATTACTATTTTTTGAGTATTTATCAATGTTAGGATGGATCTAAGCTTTGTAGTTTTCATATGCAAACAATTAAATCTGTAGCGTTTAGGGAATTACCAGTGAATAAGGACTGGCACTTATATCTGAGTACAGCATCATCTTTTTAGAAAGATTATATAAGTCCTAGTAACCTTTTTTAAAATTTTTTTTTTTTTTTGGTTTTTCGAGACCGGGTTTCCCTGCATAACAGTCCTAGGTGTTCTGGAACTAGCTCTTGTAGACCAGGCTGGCCTCGACCTCACAGGGATTCACCTGCCTGAGCCTCCCGAGTGCTGGGATTAAAGGTGTACACCATCACTGTCTGGCCCCTAATAATCTTCTAAAAACTTTAAATGGCTTTCAATCTGTAGTATTTTAACTTTAGATGATAGGTTGGTTTAGGAGGCCGTTTAGTATGCATTTTGCTTTTAATAATCCAAATCATTAAATACTTATAACAAAATTGTCCATAAGTTAGCTATGTAGCATAATATAAAAAATATATTTAAAATGGTTTCATTTTAAAATTCTATTTATAATATTTTTGTGTATTGGTCTATATGAAGGCATTTGCATGTTTGTGTGCAAATGTATACAACTGGGTTCATATAGAGGGTGTGAGATCCATTGGGAACTGGAGTTAGCAGGCATTTTGTGGGCTGCCTAGAGATTGTTTCATGGGTGATGGAATCTGAACTCTGGTGCTCAGGATGGATCAGCAAGAACTCTTAACCATGTAGCTGTTGCTCCAGCTCCTTGGATATCATGAATACTTTGGAGAACTGTTCACAGGGAAAGCAATTCCAAATAACTTAGCAAGTAAGAGCCACAAAGCTGACTTTTCATTATTTTTTCCTTTTAAGATCTCTGGGAATCTAGGACCCTTATGTTCTTGTGAATCTAGAGGCAATTCCATGCTTTTGTGGGATGACACACAGTCAAGGTCCTTTTATCTATCAGTGTAAACTCTATCATTTGAGGGGAAATTGTGTACATGACTCCTTGTCTTTTTACTCTATGTCTGGAACCCTGTTTTTGCCAGTTTTTCCCCCATGGATACAGAGCTATGCCCCAGAGCAGCCAGTGGACTCTGTTCTAGCCTCAGTGTGTATGCTCTTGTATTTATCCTGTCTAGGCTTCTTGGAACAGTCGGGGGCTTCCTTAGAACCCCCTCATGCTGACAGATGTCTCTTCGAAGGGCCTATCTGAAGTCACATTTTCTGTTAGCCAGGCAGGTTCCTTCATTTTGCCTGCCACATTTTGCTGCAGTCATGAGTGCATCTTGAAACATGAATGCTTCTCTCTCCCCACTGCCCCTGCTGAGATGTCTTAATGACTGTAGTACTGAATCCCAGGTAGTCCCTGTGAAGTTCTCTGTGTGTGCGTGCATGCGTGCACATATGCTTCTGTACTGACTGCATTCAGTCTCCTGATTTATTTGTTACTTATTAGGGTGACAGCTAATCAGACTTTGTCTCCATGGAGACCCACAGTGAGACTCTGGGAGACCATGTGGAAATCTACTGCCCAGTCCATTTTTATGTTACAACTTGTGTATCCTTTCCATTATATTCACACTTGCTGTATTCTCTGCCACGAGGTGTTATTCTCTATAGTAGTCCCACATTACCCTCTTTAACAACAAAACTACTATCTCATAAAATAATAGATATATTATATGTTGTCATGATCACAAAGATATAATAATGCTTTTCTCACAATAGAAATGTATGATGCATCTGTTTCATTGTGTTGTGATTGTTATGGGGACATTATGTTTCACTTATGTAGTTTTACAACAAAAACACTAAGGTTGAAATATAAATTCATGAAGTCTTTATAATTCAGAAAGATTTGCTGTTTTGTTTCTTTTAAGTTAAAGCACTAAAATCACTTTTAGCCATTTCTAGGCTTGAACACGTAATGTGTTTACTAGTTAGTCAGGGGAGCAGATATTCCCCTGGTAGAGTTAGTCTCTGGTTTTCTCCAGAGAATAACTTGTTAAACTCCAAAAACACATTGTCATTAAATACAAAATGGCACCAGATGAGGGAAGTAGCCAGGTGATAGAAAGGGCTTGATAAATGGGGGTGTGTTCAAAGTGTTTTATCTGTACCAAGGCTCCAGATTCATTTTACTGTGAGGCTTTTAACAGTTAATGGCACAGATGGCCTCAAACAGACTTGGGGTTCTGATCTTTTGTGAATCTGGCTTCAGAGGCTTGGCAGTGGCTATAGAAGGTTGAGGTGTCACCCTGTCTACCAGCTGTTTGCACTTGCTTCTAGAGATGACTGGAAACAGCCAAGGTTCTAAGAGTAATTCTCCAGTCTTGAGTGGGTAGTGTCTCAGTTGGAGTCTTCTATAGCAAAGCAGACCTTGGAGGGACAGAGATGGAGGACAAAGTATCATTCTATAGTTGTTTAACGTTGGGAGTTGTGGTACCTCCAACCCTGCACTTTAGGATTGCTTTACCTGTTTAAGAGTCTTTGCTTTTATTAGCATATGTTATACATAATTACATAACAATAGGCTTCAATGTGATGTTTTCAGAGATGTATGCAATGTATTTTTATCACATCCACTTCCTGTTACATTCTTTTGTCCTCTCAGCCTCTTCCAGATCTTCTTCCTCTTCCCAACTAGTCCGTCTTCTACTTTCATGTCTGGGGATATTTTATGGTTGTTTTGTTTATTAGTTGATTGGTGCTAGAAGTGTTCTTTGATTTGGGAGTACCCAATGAGTTTTAGGAGGGTTGCTTACAGGAACATAGGCATCTTGCCAGTGCTTAAACCTCCGAAGAGTATGTTTCTCCTCCTCCAGCAATCATAAACTGCTTATAGATTTGTAGAGAGAGGGGTGAGGCCACAGGAGCCCGCCCATCTCCATGGTAACATGTAGGCAGTGCCTATCTTCTGCAGGTAATCATAACTGCTGTCACTCAAGCATGAACTGCCATGCTATGCTTAGAGGACAACATTCCTCAATACTCCATCATGTCTTCCAGCTCTTAAATTCTACCTGTTCCCCTCTTCCTCAGTGTTCCTTGAGCATTGGAGGGAACCTTACGGCTATATAACCAAAGAGCACTTAGAACCCAGAAATAAACAGAAATGGTTGTAGCCACCTATTTTTTTCAAGGTTGTTAGAATTATCTCCTGGAAAAAGCACAAGTTCTTGAATAAGTGATGCTGAGAAAGCTGGATATTCACACACTGAACGATGAAGCTGGAGCCATGTCTCTAACTCCTTACAAAAAGGAGCTCCAAGTGGATCAAAGATCTTAACATATGGCCTGAAAACTTGAAACTCTGAGTGGAAAATACAAACAATGTGTTTCAAGATACTGGGTATAGGTAAGATGTTTCTAGAAAGGAATCCAATTACACAGGACATAATTCTGAGAACTGACAAATATAATTACATGAAGTCAAGCAGATTCTGTAAACCAAAAGAAGAATTCATCATGGTGAATAGATGCTACATGGAAAGAATAAATCTGTGCCAACCGTGCATCAGATAGGAGATCAAAGCCTAGAATACACAGTGAACTGCAAAAATTAAACATCAGTACTTCCTACAAATCATCCAAGTTGAAAAATGGGCTAATAAACTGATCTGACAGTTCTTAAAAGAAGAAATAAAAGCAGGCAATAACTATTTGAAAATGTGCTCAATACTCTTAGCCATCAGGGAAAGCAAATTATAACTGCCTTGAGATTGCATCTCTCCAGAAACAAACAAGAAAATGCTAGTTGGATGCAGAGAAAAGAGACCCCTTAGACATTACTGGTGGAAATGTAATCTGCTGCTACTACTATGTCAATGTGTGTGGGGGGGGTCCTCCAAAATTGAACTACCATGTGACCCAGCTCTATCCCAAAGGACTCTAGGCCAATATGCAGCAGAGATACTTGTACAACCATGTTTGTTGCTGCTCTGCTCATAATAGCTAAGTTGTAGGAGCAGCCTAGACATCTATCAATAGATGAGTAAATACAGAATATGTGGCTAATATACACAGTGGTATTTTGTTCATCCATGAAGAAAGAAAAATGAAGTCATGGCATTTTCAGAAAAGTGCACGGAATAGAACACCATGCTAAGCAAAATAAACCAGACTCCACCATATTTTCTCAGATATGTGGTGTTGTGGAGTGTGGATATAAGTTTGTGTATATGCATACACGTATGTGTCTCTGTGTAGGACATAAAAAGACCATAAGTAGGATATCTTAAGGGAGGGGGAAATGGGATAGTGGAATTCCTGTGACATGAAAGTAGAAAGGATGGCCATTTGTGTCGGCAGAAGGGAGCTTAAAAATGGAGTAAAGGTCATTATGGAGGGAGACGAATAAACAAAGTATGAAGACATAAAAAATGCTACAAGAAAACCCATTTCTTTGTATGTTAACTTACAAAGAGAATACTAAGGTTTGAAATGAGGAGTGATTTTGAAGATTTTGATATTTGTGTGTGACTGAGGTTGTTTTGTATTGGTGGGTCTGCTCTTAGGCTGTTCGTATCACTGCCCCCGGACATTTGGCAGTACCTAGGTACATTTTTTGGTTATTAAAGCTTGGAGGCTATTAGCATTTTGTGGATGGAAGACCAGAGCTTCGGACTTTCGTGCTTTCAATGCTTAGGACAGGCCCAAAAATCAACAAAGGCCAAGTAGAAGTGGAGGCATGATTGAGAATTAAGGATATGCATTTGTGTATATGTGAGCTAAATGAAAGTGAATTTAAGATATAATGACATTTAATTTTTTTTCCAATCACATGATGTTGTCATGTTATTTGAACAACAACAACAACAAAATCTCAGAAAAGAATTTCCAGAGATGGGATTTAAAGAGGAAGAAACAAGGGTGAAAATGCCAGAACTTTGCATAAAAGGTAAAGAAAAATTCCAGGATATAAAGACAAAGTGAAATCTATGGGAAAACCTGATTGAGTTGTTGGACACATCTGGGTCCTTGGCAGAAATTATCTGTATGGTTGTTCCAATCGTCACATCCTCAGGCACCTCCACAAAATAAAAGCCAGGTTCAAACACAGGTGGCTCATCCACGTCCTCCACACTGATATGCACTGTGGTCGTGTCCTGAAATGGGCCAAGGTTCAGAAAACGCATCTCCAGGTGAGGATTGGCTCCTTCCACCTTCAGAGTGTAGCTTTTCTTGCTTTCAAAGCTCAGGGGCTGAAAGGCAATGAGAAGAAAAATGGTCAGTCAGCAGCATACATGTCCAGAGTCAAAAAGACAGACAATTCTGGTGATTAGTTGAGAACCCTTAAATTTATTGAAACAGTGAAAATAGATTTTAAAAAAAGTAAAAACAGGGACATCTTGTCTTGTTCTTAAGCTCTTGACGATAACCTCGATTCAATTGTGGGCAAGAAGAAAGGAAGATGTCTGGTAAACTCAGTTTTAACCTGTTTAACTTTACTCAGCATGATCTGGAGAGAAAGTTTGGGGACACGTTTTGTGCCACCCTAATTTTAATAAGGTAAGTTTTGTTTCCTGAGAACCCTTCTGTTGCAGGTGGACAATATGGCTGCTGGTGACCTTGTATTCAGAGGCATTTCTCTCTTGGAAAGACACTGGGCAACTAAGACCGAGCTTATATTCTATCCTAGGAAGTCCATGTGAATAAACTTTTGTTTATTGTTTTCTTTTTTAAATTTTTCTTTTTGAGGGGAACTGATTTGGGGGAGAAATCGAACTGGTCAGTGTGGAGGAGGAGTGGGGAAGGATGGTAGGGGAGTGAGTACAAGCCAGAAAAAATGCTATGGAAATGAACAAACATTTTCTAGCGAGGCTCATCATTTTCTATGCTAGCTAAAAAAATGAGTAGAGTTGTTTTCTTCTTGACTTCAAAGCAACAGTGATTCTTTCTAAGGAAATATGCGCCTCACAAGTATTCTTGGCACACTATGTCACACAGACCTTTGTTTATTTAGTTTATCATAGATGGTCCCTTTTAAACTTTACTTTAAAATCAGTTCAGCATTGAACTTTGAATTCAGAAAGCTCAGAAGACAGGACTAAGGTGACACGGTTGCATAGTGACAGCTAAGATGATGGCTAAAATGTACAAATTCTTTGATCAGGGCTCATGAACAAGAAATCAGTTTTGTCTATTATGATTCCATATTATAAAATATAAAATTAGGAGAGTAGAGAGATGGATGGTTCAGTGTTTCAGAATGATTTCTGCCTTCCAGAGGACCCACATTCTGTTCATAGCATCCATGTAGGGGAGGGCAACTATTTTTTACAAAATATCAGTGTATATTCTTTCTTCGGGTTCAAAGTCAAAAGCAAAGACTCAGTTGGGTTTTTATTTCCCAGTGTGTAGTAAGGCCAAAGACCCCATATGTAGTAAAAAGTTATTACATTAACTAGTGTCACAAGCTTCTTCTATGCATTAACATTTATATGATGACATATAAGAATTTGGTGTTACTGTCTTTTTCTGGGGTGTAAGTCTCATTGTATTTTATACTTTGGGGGTTCAGCCTTTTTCTAATTGATTCTACATCACAATTACTAGTGCTTAGCAGGTGATGAGCTCTGTTGTTAGTGCCCATGCAAGCTATATGCAATGAAATGCATTAGTACTGCATGCGAGTCTCATTTTGCACAGGGTTGATACTGCATGAACTGGAATTTACTGCTGTCAACAATGTCTTCTGAAAGACTGTGTAAGCAGAAGGGTACTGAAGCAACAGCAGGGAGCAAACCTGATACAGGCAAGGCAAATGTATCCAACTGAGTCTCTAAGAGCTCTTCAAATAATTACAATTAGGGCGTTCGATCACATAAAGTTGAATTTTTGAAGGGCTATATAAAATAATAATGTGGCTTGTAATTCATGGTCTATTAGAATTAGAGAAGAATAGAACTTACGTGTTTGTGACCTGCCTAAGAGAGAATGGACTCTCTGCAATTACTTACTTTTGCTTGTAGATGGAAGCTAAGCTGAAGACTAGAAAATGGCACAATATCATGCTACTATATAACAAAGAACACTCTGAAAATTACATATTTCAAGGCATAGTTCAAGCATTTAAGAGACTGAAAATAATTGACTGATTACTTAAAAGCGAAAATGACACATGTCCTGTGTAGCAATCATGGTGGTTGTATGAAGAACCAATTCTTTCAATTCAGTTTAATATTTTTAAAAAAATGCACTTTTTAGACAAATAATAGACCCTAGGGGAAATGGGTCAAAAGCAAACTTTTGTTTCAGTTTTGACTGACATTATTAATGACAAAGAAAGATGATGGGTGTGGATCAGACATATGGGAGTTGTTCCAGACATATGGATTTACCAGTCAATCGCTTTCAAAATGTTTACTGTATGTGTCTAGTCTGTCTACCCATCTTATTGGTCTCATTCTTAATTATATTTTTCTGGCAGCTCCTATGTTCAGAAAAGGAATTTAAACAGCCTAAGAAACATTTATATTTGTTTTGATTGAACTTGGATACTCTTTGAATAGTGACGTTGAGAGACAGAGTTCTAGTTTGCAATGTCTAATCTTCTTAAGATAAAGAAGGTAGAGAAATGACATTTTTAGTTTGCTCAAATTATAATATTGATGAATGTATTATTTAAAAGGTGAATGTTTGTAATGATATCTAAGCTATAACATAATTTATATGTCACTATAGTTGTATCATTTAGAATGTTTTTTCAAATGAAGTTTAACTTAAATATTAAGTAACCTAAAGGCTCCATTTTATGATTAGTTAACTTTTTGAATAGGTGACTTTTGCATTCAAGAAATTATTTTATACTTTGGGCATTTTTTAGTGGTTAGTGGTGTGGTAATAGCTGAAACAAAATACACAGTTGGAAGATGTTTTCTATTCTTTCCCATGTAACAAATTGATATTGTTTTTATTCACCTTATAAAGTTAGCACATATTACTAATTTTCAAATGTAATGACTTATAATTATTAATTATATAAATGTATTTGAGGATTCATAAGTCAATCTTAGCTTTTATACTGTTTCAAGGTCAGTATGTGCTGGCCGTGAAGATTTCTGGTTGGAGAAATTCGGCATATGTCTGTTCCATTGCTGTCTTGTATTTTTGCTGTTACCCTAATGCTGGCTTTGAATCAGGTAGGAGGTTTCTGAAGTTCAGTCCTTTGGACACTTAGTGTTGATTTGTGAATGAAGAGGTAGAAAGTGATTCCAGTTCATTGACTCCCAAGGGTTGCTGGGGTCCTACCGGCCACACATGCTGAGGTTTGGATAATGTCCCAAGCAGATAGATGGTAGTGCTGAGGGCAAGGGTGCTTCCAGACAGAGGCCACCTATGTGGCAGCTTGGATAAGGCCTCTGAGTAGATGGCAGCAGGGTAGGGCTGGGAGTTCTTACCAGAGATGATATGAGTGTGTGGCGGCTTGGGGAAAGTGCATGGCTGCTTGGGAAGGGTCTTGGGGAGCAGGTGGTGGGTTGATTGAGGCATCTTAACGTGTGTACTTGGTGTAAGCAGTGTGAGCAAGTGCTGGGCAAGGCCACCAAAAAGGCAGCAGGCTGAGGCTGCTTATAAAACAAATCAAGGCCGGGCGGTGGTGGCGCATGCCTTTAATCCCAGCACTCGGGAGGCAGAGGCAGGCGGATCTTTTGTGAGTTCGAGACCAGCCTGGTCTACAAGAGCTAGTTCCAGTGCAGGCTCCAAAAGCCACAGAAAAACCCTGTCTCGAAAAACCAAAAAATAAAATAAAATAAAATAAAATAAAACAAATCAATGCTTTACAAGTTAACTTTTTAAATTATATGTTCATTTGTAAATTATTAGATTCAATTTATTTGTATGTGTGGTATGCATGCATATGTGTAGGCATGTTTATGTCTGTGCATAGGCTCAAAGTTGGCAACATGTGTCTTTTACTGCGCTATTCTATGTTTAGTGAGGCAGGGTCTTTCACTGAACCTGGATACCCAGGATCCTGTGTCATTTTAAAATCCTGTGCTGGATTAAACATCACAACTGCCCACATTTTTAGTGTGTTCTGGGGAACTCTGGTATTTATGATTTTTTCACTGATCCAGCTCCTTAGGCCATAAATTCAGTTTTTTAAAAAAGTTTAATCTGTGTTAGACTGATGTGGTATTCCCCTCTGTATGCTGTGATTATGTTTTATTGTCATTGGTTACTAAAGAAGCTGTTTTGCCAGTGGCTTAGCAGAATAGAACAAGGCAGGAATTCCAATCAGATAGAGGAGTAGAGAACAGGCAGAGTCAGAGATGCCATGTAGCCGCCGTAGGAGGCATACACACTGGAATCTTGTTGGCAAACCATGAGCCTCGTGGTAATACATGGATTCATAGAAATGGGTTAATTTAAGATACAAGAGCTAGCTAGCAATAAGCCTAAGTGATTGGCCAAGCAGTATTTTAATTAATACAGTTTATTTGTCGTTATTGGGTCTGGGTTGCTGGGAACGAGTAAGCAGCCTCTGCCAACAGAACTGGTGGTATAACATGGTCAACTATGTCCACATAAAACCTGAGAAACTTAAAAAGAAATTCTAGATACACACATACACAAACAGGGTTTAACACAGTTCCTTGGTTGCCACATTTTTTTTTCCAATGGAGTCTGTTTGCTGGTGGTAAGCAAGGGTGTCATGGCTCCTTTAAGAGAGGTCCTCCTGATTCAGCATTAGCATAAAGAAAAAGGAAAAGAAAAAATGGAGCTTATTTAAGAAATGGCAGCTTCCTGATTTGTGCGAGCTTCATGACTAGCTCTGACTCTTTCAGGAGGCCTAACACTTGAATGAGATTTGTGGCCACCATGCTGCAATTAAGTTGGTGGCAGCATGGGCCAAGTTTTTACCTGAGTTGAGGGGGTGAGGACGGCTCCCACCTGACAGTCTCAGGGTGAACGGACCTCTTCCTTGTTGGACTGGGTGGAGCCAAAAGGCAAAGAAGCCTTAGTCCTAACCATGCTGCTTAGCATTTTAAGAAGTGGTCCTGGTCAGAAAAGGCTTACAGATACATAATAAAGACAAATGCAGATGAAAAAGACCTCTAAATGGTTCATAGTGTTGGATAAATGTACTTGGGCTTGAGAGAGAGGAAAAAAAGAATATAGAAAAATAAAACAAATTCTTTAAAGAGACAGATCACAGACAGTCATAGATTAAAGGAGTAAAAATAGTAAGCCACATAAAGATTGAAAATACACAGAGTCTGGATTATGTATACTGTTGTGTTTTCTCTGATTTTTTTGACTGAATGAGCTAAGTACAGAGAGAAATTTCATTGTTCAGGCTGCTAAGCTAAATCAATATATATATAAATGTGTATATATATATTAATTTAAGATATATAGGATATGTTGCTTTGGAAAAGAGGTTCTGCTTTTGTTTTCAAAGAGATTGAGAACCTGTAGATTCCTTCCAGACTAATGTGGTTTGAAGGGTCTCTATGAACCCCAAAATTACTTCACCCAACTAAAAGCAGGAAGAGAAATATGCCCAAATTCCCAAATATTGTTTATAAATGTTTGTTTACATTTCAAAGGGGAGATGCTCTAGAGATGAATACTTTGCACTGGTATGGAGCTTGGTCTATTGATACAGATTTAAGGTCATTTTCTTATATATATTTCTGCTCTTGTTTAAGGTATTGTGTTTGTGCAGTTCATTTAAAAATGTAATATATAATCAATAAATATAGGTTAATGCATAGTCATTTGTAATAGTCAAGCTTATAGTCATATTAGGCTTTCTAGATATACAGAGACATATTTCAGATGGACAGTTATTCTTCAAACCTTTCAAATACTAACAGAATTTGGCATTTAAAATGATTTAAGAACTTAGGACTTTTCATTAGGACTTTCAATGAGACTCATCTGCTCCTGGCAAGCACCAATCTACTTCAAGAGGATGATGGGTATCAAAGAGGCTTCTTATTGAGTTTGTTAGCCATATGGGCAAGAAACTGCACTTGCCTAGACTGCTTGATGCTATGCTGCATGAACAGAACATGCAAGACCCACAAAAAATGACTGCTGAACTTGTTAAGGTAAGGCAATCCTTCAAGGTTCCTGATTCATGAAAGAGTCCAGACATTCTGCAGGACAAACAAGAAAGTGACTGACAAACTGCCAATATAGGCACAACTGTCTTTGAAATTTCTACTTCATGGAAAAGTCTGCCAGATACTATGTGCCTGTAGGCTGAAGATGAATGGTCCAATGTTTGGGTAACTGTCCAGGCAGCGAGATGTCTCTATCAATTCAAGAATTTTGGAAAGTGCTTACAATGCACTTTCTGTTTACTTAGGTAATATATCCTTCTGGATTCTTTGATGGAGTTGAAGAAAGATAATTATTGGTTTACTTAGTTATGCTAAAGGATAAATTAGATATAAGAGCTAGCTAGAAATATGCCTAAGTGATTGGCCAAGCAGTATTTTAATTGATACAGTTTCTGTGTGGTTATTTCAGGTCCGGGTGGCTGGGAACTAACAAGGAACCTCTGCCAACAGGAGATGGTTAAGGTAGTGAAATATTTGCCACATAAGCATAGAGACCCAAGCTGGATCCCAAGCATCCATGTGAAAGTGAGGCCAAGTGATGAATAATTAAGAAATACAAGTTAATGCATAGTCATCTGTAATAAACCCAGTATTAATGAGGCAAGGACAGGAGGATTTCCAGGGCTAGCAAATCAACCACTTTCCTCTGCATGCATCTACACAAATGTGTATGTGCATAAGCACATGTATACATGGGTATACATATGTTGCACACACTCAAAAAGAAGTTTAAAATAGGAAAAATTTACCTTCCATTTATTGAATTTATCCAAATGTGCTTTATGGCACATAAGGAATGATCATTTAACTTTAGGAAACTTGGTACCTTGACATGGAACAAAGAAGTTTTATGTTTGAAAAAATTTTTCAAGTTTCATTTACATTTATGGGTCTTCAAGAACAATTAAAAAGTACTAGGTATTATTTATTAATTCATAATAATATTATGACTTGCTTTTCTATTCATGATAAACTGATGTAAAGATGTGGGATTCAAATATTGATTATGTCATTAACAACATTAGAGCATTAAGCTATTGCAGTTTTAAGTGGCTAAGTAAAAGTGGCTTATTTGTAATATATTTTAGTAATCCTTTCTATAAAATAATGCTATAGCCGGTGTTTTTGCTTGTAATACCAAGCATAAGAGGTGTTTATTTATTAAGCTAATGAGGAAGAGTTATTTTTAAATTTTGTGCGTGTGTGTGTGTGTGTGTGTGTGAGAGAGAGAGAGAGAGAGAGAGAGAGAGAGAGAGAGAGAGAGAGAGAGAGAGAGAGAGAGAGAGGGTTCTAGGTCATCAGGATTTTGTGGAAAATGCTATTTCCTGATGAGTCATCTCATTGGTCCAGGAAAGAGATTATACCAGAGGATAAAACAAAACAAATCCTAATATACAACCACCCTTCACTAGCATTCCCCATGCAAAGTACACTTGAAAATGATTTGATAAAGGAAATTGGATTACCTTCTTCACAGTTATGATGCCAACCTGGAAATTTGGGTCTGTATTAATATCAAAAGCATCTGCACCATCTCCATCCACAATAGTATACTTCATCTCTGCATTGATTCCTTCATCCAAGTCCTTGGCAAACACTCTCCCCACAGTGGAGCTAATTGGAGCTGACTCCAGCACACTCATCTGATAATGTTCTGTGAAGAAAAGCAGGAACATGTCTTCTTGATAATCTACCACTAAAAATAGGCCGTATTATCACATGATATCAGGCATAACATGTAAAACATCTTTTCGTGGTTCATAAGTTAAAACTCAAGTTTTACAGTTTAAAATTTCAGTCCAGGGAGTGAACGCATCCCCACTGCCTATGGGCTGTGCTGAATGTTCAATAAGGAAACGTTGAAATAGCTCCACGAGCCCAAGAGTAAGACAGGGTAACAGTGGACCTCTCCTTGTGTCGTTCTTCCTTCAGTGTAGGAAGAAGCACCTTGCTTCCTCATTTTTAATATGCCACATGAATGGGATAGTTCTCCAAATGCCATGCTTTTCCTGGTAAGCATGGGATCATAAAGCACATTTATTCCATCAAATTTCAAATGTCCTAATTTTCATTTATGTTCCGGCCTGTGTGCTACGGTCCCATCTCTATGACCAATGGCCCCCGAGTGGATGGAGCCCTTTGAAGTCCATGTGTGGTACATCAACTTGGGACTATCTTGATGCTTCTGCATGGGCTTTGTGTTCTACTTCTAAACTCAAATACCCAAACCAGATCCCACATGTAGAAGCTCAGCGTTGGCAATGCCTTCCTTTGAGTTGATGCCCAGCATTGGCATGCCTTCCTTTTTGAGTTGATGCTCTTGTTCATAATCTTTATTTTTTAGCCTATTTTCACTTCTGTGAAGTTGTATATTTGAAAACTTACTTTTTTATCAGTCACAGGCTGTCTAGCTAAATAACTAAAATCACACACCTTTTCAATATTGTTGCTATCTTTTATCAATATTGTTGCCATCTCTTATTGTAAATTGATAATTTTTGTGTCTATAGGCATGATTACATGAGTTTCTGTGCATCACGTGCATTCAGGTGCTTGCAGGGTAGAGAGGCCATCCTATTCTCTGGGATTTGAGTGACAGTGGCTGTGGGTTGTGAGCTGCTGGGTGTGGGTGTTGGGAACTAGACCCGAGTCATCTGCAGGAAGTCAAGAGCAGGAAGCACTCTTAGCCCCAGAGCTTAGTTCCTCTTTTGTATCACGTATTGTAAACTACGAGGAAGCCTGAGGCAAAGGAGCTGATGGCCCCCGAGGGTTGTGGGAGACTGATAGATTACTCCATCTCCCACAGGAGAAGAAGCAATGTTTGTTCCTTACAAGTATGAGTCAGGGACTCTCTACTGTACCATGCTAAGTTATCAATGGATACACTTTCTTCCCCAGAAATTTTATGCAAAACATACACATGCCTGTAATCTTTTCCACAGAAGGAAAGATATCCTACATGTTTAAACACAGTTATAAGTTCAGCATGTATTAGAATTTCTACATGGCATTAGAAATAAATATCTTGCTGGGTAGTGGCGGCACACGCCTTTAATCCCAGTATTCAGGAGGCAGAGGCAGGCAGATCACTGTGAGTTCAAGGTCAGCCTGGTCTACAAGAGCTAGTTCCAGGACAAGAACCAAAGCTATAGAGAAACCTTATCTTGAAAAACCAAAACAAACAAACAAAAAAAAAAGCAGCAATAAATATCTTGAGCACATAACATTATTTTTCAGTGTGGTTCAGTTAAAGGTGATTAGGCTTGATCACCATAAAGAGTAGACATGCCATTTTGTCAGCATCCCACAGTTAGTTATGGTAATATTTTTGAGAAAGAAGCTAAAGGGAGTTTCTACAATAGGGAATCAAGGACAGTAGAGCAGAAGCATTTAATCCAAGGTAGAATTAAGGAATAATGGTATTATTCAAATTTAACTTTCACAAAAAAATGGAGAAATGTTTAATGGTGAATTAATTTATTTTGAAAAGTACAAAAGTACTGTATTTTAGTGGAAAATGGTCTTAGAGTTTTGATTTGGGGGCAGGACTAAAGTCCCCGTCTTCACTGTATGTATTGTGTAATGTTCTAGAGAAGCTGCCACTCCTGGAGGGACATGTAACTATATCCACAAGTGTCCGGAACTCTAATCTTTTGAGCTTTGTAGTCCCTTGGCTCTTCTGCTTCCCATTCTGCCTTCATCAGGCATACCCATTTAGTGTCATATTTGAAAAGTTCAATAATTCAGAATATTCAGAACCCACAGAGTTTATGTGGTATGCACAACATGAATCATTTGTGAACAAAAATGGAACTCAGGATCAGTAAAGCTGCACCCACCACTCCATATGGAAGTTTATACTGCACTCTGATTGGTGAATGAGTCATCTTAGTAACTTTCTCATTTGTATCATTTGTAAAACACTTGCCTGATATTCTGTCTTTTTTCTTTCATGAATGACCATGGCGACTTTGTGTGTTCCATTTGCACATGACTATTTGAGCTTTCTTTATTTACATGAATAAAATAAAAGTCATTTTGATCCAGCTGGTTCAAAATGCAAGCTATTCAGCTAATAGTCTGAATTCATTCTGTTTGTAGTTTAGGTGTGTGTGTGTGTGTGTGTGTGTGTGTGTGTGTGTGTGTGTGCATATAGAAGACAGAAATAAACCTTATGTTTTGTTGCTTGGGTGCCTTTCCCCTTGTTTTGAGAGAGGGTTTCTCACTGGCCTATAACTTGCTGTATATTATGTTAAATATGTTAAGAAGATTGACCAGGGAATCCCACGAATCTACTCTTTTCTGACATCCCAGCATGGGGATTACAAAAGGGTACCAGCATTGCTAGCCTGTGATTCTGGGATTGAACTTGGGTCCTCCTGCTTGAAAAACAAGCTCTTGAATGATTGAGCTATTTCCTCAGCTCCATTTTTGTGTTTTAGTTTTAGTTTTGGTTTGTTTCCCCCTTTCCATGGTAAGTGTTCAACCTGGAATTGCGTCTGCTTTTCTCCAGTTTCTTCCCTTGGGCACTCACTTTCAAAGTCACATCTCCATTCCTTAAGGACATTCAACCTGATTGCTGTGCTGTCACTTCATATTCAAATCTGAATTTGTCTTCCTCTGCCTGCCACTAGTTCCATTACGTATCCTCTACTCTGTCAGCAGTACAGTCCTGCTCCAGATTAAAAATGGTGTCCTCTTTGACCAACCCTCAGCTGTGCCTCCTCTAGCCAGGAGAGTGAGAATCCATGCTTATATTTTCCTGTGCTGTGTGCTCTCCCTGTCCACCCCTGTCTATGTCTCTCTGTGTGTATAAATAAATACATATATATATATATATACACACACACACATATGTGTGTGTACATATATACTGTATATTCTGTATATTGCATATTGCATTCCTAGGTAGTATCTCAAATTGATAGTGCTTGAACGAATGTGGTTTCTTCATTTTGGCATGCTGTGTTTTCTTTTATGCTAGTATAAATCCTTTCTATTCTTCAGTCTTCTGTTTAGGTCTCATTACCCTGTGAAGCCTTCATTCATTGCATTGCACAAACTGTTCCACGATACTTTAGTCTGCAGGATGAGTCAACGTAGGAATCTATTCAATTTGCACCATTTATGATCCCACAAGTAGCACACCAAGCATTCCTCATTGATTTTTTTTCCCCCTCTATAACAGGACATGTGCTCGTTGGGTGGATTTTAAGTTTGAGAGACAGGGATTAGTACCTTGTGTGCCCATGCGTGGTGTCCCTACAGATCATGTATGGCACTGAGTTGTATATCGTTTGGTTAATGTGGTCAGATGGTGGCTTATTCAGCTACAGCTCTGGCTGTTTCAGGAAATGTGTTCTGAACTGATGCCCATTTGGAAAATCATTTTCTTTAAAATGAGCTCTTGATAGAGGTTAGTAGCTAAAACCAAATCTTACACATGATGATGATTCGTGAGCCATGAAAATTTAACCCTATATGACAAATATTATTCTTATACACAGTGTTGTGCAGGTGGGTGATATGGCCATCAGGTTAAAAAAATGGAAAAAAAAAGAATCTAAGAAGATTTAACAGGGATGAAATAGTGAAAAAAGAGTTGAGAAAGACTGATTCGGTGATAGGGAGATGGTTGTGATACAGGAAGATATAACTAAATGACGTAATGCAAACTAACAATACACCTGAACTGTGGTCTGAGAGATATGTCTTGGTACTTACTCTGGGGAAAGCGGGGTGGGTTATCATTGACATCTGAGAGGGTGATGTTGACTGTTGTAGTCCCAGCTAATCCTCCAAGCTGCCCTCCCATATCCTTGGCTTGGATGATTACTTCATAGTATTCTTTGGCTTCTCTGTCCATGTTCATGAGTGCTGTTCTGATTACACCTGCAGGATAGGAATTGTTTTAAAAAGCAAAACGGCAAAGCTGCTCTGCTGAGGATGTGTGTGTGGTTGTCTCCTTTGTGTATGTAAATACCTAATGCCAAGATGCACAGCGCCTATCCTAGCTTCAGTAAAGCACTGTGTGAAACAAAGAGCCAAGAAATAGACAGTCATCAGGAAAGGCCCAGAGGCTATGTTCTTGGCAGAACAGGAGGTGGCAGCAGTGGTTTTCTTACAGACTCCAGGATGTGCCTTCTCAGGCGGTTGTAGACTGTCTTTACCTGGGATTTGAGTACAGGAAACAAAGCATCATGTGTCTACAAATCTGTGATTTTAGATAATTTCACTGCTCCTTCTGCCTTCAGCCCTAGAGCCCTAGTAGTGTGGATGAGTCTCTAGAAACTGCCTCTTAGTGTGTTTCCCTGCTTCCCTCTGCCTGGAAGGACAGATGGAAATGACTAGACTCCCTTTGTTTACAGTCACTGTTCTGTTTTCCTCTGCTTACTTCTGTGCCTCCCAGTTCCTTAAGCAGGAAGGGCAGAGAGACTCAGTGTGTGTTGTTTATTTTTGCCATGCATAAAAGATTAACTTCCCCAGACAGTTGAGAGCAGAAGCAGCATGAAGGTGTGGTGCCTGGATTTCAGTAAGAAGACGGGTCTAAACCAGATGCATCGACATGTAGATTCTGATCTGCCTGGGATGTGTAGAGTTTTATCTCCTTTTTAACCTCCAGCTTAGGAAGCTGGCTTTCATACACTTGCAGGGAAGGTGAAGGCTATTGATACAGGTTTGTGATGCAGCCTGTGGCTAAACTGGCATCCTGCAGGGAAAGGCAAGCCTGTGGGACAACACCCTGCCTAAGTTTCCTCCTGTGATGGACGAGGTGCAGTCACTGATGCCGTCCTAAAAGGAAACGTGCAGCATTTTTCCTTGTAAATGCCTCTCGGCCAAAGCAATGACAATCTTCTCATGTATTTTTTTACCTTAACACTGTTGACGCCCCTCATGGGCATTGTCAGAATAATGTACACTGCTTCCGAGGATGGAAAGGACATGGGACTCTGTTTCTGCTGGAGTTTTCTTCCCTGAGGACATCCCTTCATTCGTCCCTTTCCCCGTGGGTAGAGTTACTGAAGCCTCTGCTTTATCGACATTTGTAGCTGTGATCTTTTCTCTTTTCCTCCTACTAATTTACACTCTCTCACTTTCTACCTTTCTAAATGCCTGGCTATCTTGAGGACATAGAGGAAAGAAAATTCTCCCAGTAATAATAGAGATATATTTCTTTTCTTTCAGGAAAGGAGGTGACTTAGCCTCTGTGGTTGTTTCTCTGCTCAGGTTTTGCCCCTTAGGTCTGCTTTCCCTCTGTAAAGTGGGAGTGATAATACTTCCTATTAGGAGGTTAAAAATGGTAACATCTATGAACGTGCTTGGAGAAGGAGAAACCATGGCTCAGTAACAGAGTAACAGTAGCTATTCTGCCCAATACAGACACCAAAGTGATTTACCTTATTGGGATAAAACATGAACCCTGCAGTCAAAGCTCCCTGAAACAATCAAAGCCCCAGGCTTCCCAGTCTCTCCTCTTCTGCCATGCTGCCTCTTATCAGTTCTGTTTTCTTTGAATCGTCCCTTGTAGGAGTGACCTCCACCAAGTTCTGCCTTTCTGGGGGCCATATCCATGTGTTCTTGCCTGACTCATCAAAACCCACTTGCCTGGCAGTCATTCACTCTGCCCTTGTCTTTTTGCTTGGGAAGGATTGGCTCAGTAGCTAAAACGTTGTGGGTACATCAGTAAGCACAGGAACTTGGTTAGCACTTGAATGAATCCTGATGGTCAGCTGAGTGATTGCCCAGAAGGCTCTGCAATTCTAGCTGTAGAGCAAGCCCAGGTGAATGTGGCAATCTTCTTGGTCTTGGTGGAGTTATAGAAGACCTTAAACCTTGGTAAATAAATATAGACATGGGAGTTTTGGGGAGGTGATGAGGAGATAATCTCTGTAGGCAGGATTTGGTGTCACTCAGCAATCAATGAACACTGTCTTACCTTCCCCATCCCCAGCAGTTTTAATGTGCTTTCATAATCCTAAAGATTATGACAATCTTTTCTGTGTAATACATTTCCTGGAGAGTCCTTGAAAAGAAGAGTTGGGTCTGTCCTAAGTAGGAAACACAAGGATTATTGAATAAATAATCACCTCTGCCTTGACACTTGTACTATATACCTGTTTTGGAGTCCACAGAAAAATATGGTTGGCCCTGGAGAATGCTATACACTACCCGGGCACTGTTGCCGTAGGTTGGGTCATCAGCATCTGTGGCTGTCACTTGGATAACAGAGGTACCTGAGGAAGAGAAGTGAAAGAAACCTGTTCAAGCAGTTATAAGAGATGCTATATCCTGAATGGTCAACATTAAAACCTTTTTTTTTTGTTTGTTTGTTTGTTTTGGTTTTTTGAGACAGGGTTTCCTGCGCTGGAACTAGGTCTTGTAGACCAGGCTGGTCTCAAACTCACAAAGATCTGCCTGCCTCTGCCTCCCGATTGCTGGGATTAAAGGCATGCTCCACCACCGCCCGGCCCTTAAAACCTTTTGCAGATGTTATGCTTGCTTCTTTGGGAGAGTTTCCTTCCTAGATCAAGTCTCTTGTTACTCAATGTGAATGATAGTTATTGGTGTTTAAATTCTTAGTAAGCAGTAAAAGTAACACTGACTATGTAGTCTTCTTTGTTCATTGGTAACAGCCAGTATTAACCCGTAGCAACCAAATATATGCTATTAGCTATCTAATTCATAGTTTATTCTTAAGGAATCAGAACTGGAAGAAGCTGGGAGATTTATTATTGCTTAATATGGTGGCTTCCAAAAGGTGCATAACTTCCTACCCACTGAACGAGTTGGTGGTCCTCTTGGTTTCACTTTTATGACTTCTGCACATTTTCTGCTCTATGTATACATAATAGGATCACCTAGAGTGTGTCTACTGTTTGTGAAAAATAAGTACATCCCCACCTTACCTACTGGTGACATTTCTGGCACAGTGGCAATGTAAGGTCCATCCAGGAACTTGGGCTCATTGTCATTGATATCTTGGATTTTGATGATGAACTCTGACTCTGGCTCCATTGGGCGGCCTGTCCGCCTATCTAGGGCTTGAGCTCTTAAAGTGTACTGAGCTCTTTCTTCTCGGTCCAGCCTCTGAATGGCATGGATGTCTCCAGTGGTGTCATCAATAGTAAACACGATGCCTGCTCCTTCTCCTGAAAGGATGTATTTGATGGATCCATCTCCTCTGTCCATATCTGAATGAAGCTGGGGGCAAAAGTACTTAAATTTCATTATGAATATACACAGGAATAGGAAATAAATTGATTTCCACTTTTGTGCAGACTTAAGACCTTCCTTTACCTACGAATGTTCTTTGCACTTCAGTGTTTAGAAAATCTTTTTGCAAATAACTACCATGCTTTAAAATGATAAGTAAAGGGAAATATAGACAGTTTTCTATGTCATATTCAGTGTCTTGTAGCTGGAGTTTTCTCTCCTGCCTGCCAGTTCCTGAATAAACCACTCTGAGGTTTAATATTAATTTTGTTTGGCCTATTAGCTCAGGCTTACAATTTAAATTAACCTATTTCTATTATTCTGTATTTTACCATGAGGCCTGTGGCTTGTTACTTCACATCTTGCTTTTCCAGTGGTTGCTAGCATCTCCCTGACTTTGCCTTCATTCTCCTCTATCTCTGCTTGGACTTCCTGCCTAGCTATATTCTGCCCTACCATAGCCCCAAACCAGCTTCATTAATCTACCAAAGAAAGCAACACATAATTGCAGCATACAGAAGAGCATCCACATCAATATCTTTATCTTAATACTATAAAATGACTTTCCTGGAGAAACAGAAGACATCTATAGAAATAGAAGCAAGTTTATTATAGAGAAAGCTTATTTTTCATTCAAGAAAAAAAAGACAACAGACAAGTCTAGATATCTTAAAGTTAAAAATAAATGATGGCACAAGCCTAGAGGCAGGTAGATCTCTGAGTTCAAGGTCATCTTGGTCTACAGATGGGCAGCCAGGACTACACAGAGAAATCCTGTCTCAAAAAAACTAACTAAATTACAGGAGAAAGAAACAAAAAAAAAGAAAGAAGAAAAAAGGAAGAAAGGATAGGTATAGGTTAATGTTTGGAATATTATAAATTTTATGACAGTTCAAATTGGCTTAAAAGATGATGAAGTGACCCATTAAAGAGTTAATACCAGGGACCACAAGATGCCTGATAATTTATAATTGGTTCCTGGGACCCATGATGGGAAGAGAAATTGTCCTTTGACTTCTGCACATGTGCCCATGAATGTAAATAAATATATGTGTATATATATACATATATATACTCACACACATACATTAAATGCATATAATTGTAAAAAATTAAAGGTAAAGGCCATTATATATAGGAAGTAAAATGTGACCTCCATGAACTCCTGCAAAGCTTCATGTTCTGAGACTCCCTTACTTCCAAGTTTCCTATTTAAGACCATGTTTGTGTCAAGTGAGGTTTAAGTGCTGATTGTGTGTGTGTGTGTGTGTGTGTGTGTGTGTTATAGCAGTGTCTCTCTTTTTAGTAGGACTCATTTGAATAGTAGGACTCAACTGAATTTGGATTCAGTTGATTCACTAAAATCTATGTGTGGATGGTTGAGTTAGGGGCTTGCTTCTGTGCTTATCCAGATATATTTTTCTTAAATTTATTTTAAAAATTATTTTATTTTTATATGCATGGATGTTTTGCCAGCATCTATAGCTGCACTGTTTATGTGCCTGATGCCTGCAAAGGGCAGAAGAGAGCATCAGACATCCTGGAACTGGAGTTACAGATGGTTGTGAGCCACTGTGAGTGCTAATAACAAACCAGGGTCTTCTGGAAGAGCAGCCCTTGTTCTTTCTACTCCTGAGCTATCTCTCCAGCCCCATCTTTTCATATTTTTTTAATGATTTCTCCAAAGACATCTGGGAGCACCATTTTATCCTGGCCTAGAAACATGTCTGTCTTGATAATTGCACAGAATGTGTATAGACAGCAAGCGTGCTGAGATTTTGTGTTATCTTATAGGCCTCCCCAAAAGAACCAGAAAAATCATTAAGTTTAGTTAGCAGGGCTAGCTCTGCTGCTGTCTATGTTTCCAGAACTTTTCAACTTCAGTACCAAGGATTAAATCATAAAATAGACAACAAGTGGTAGGCTTAATGGTGCAAGCTCAATATATCTGATATGAATATGGTTTATGTCAGTTATCAACTAAGTGTCCCTGTCATGAGGAAATCTACTGTCTGTAATCTTTAATTTTCCCATTATAGATGGAGAATGGCATTAATTCTAAGGGTCCCTGGGATCATTATAGATTAATGTATGTAAAGTACAGAACACTGTTTTTTTTTCCATAGGAGGAAAGTTATAAATGGGCTAATTATGGTGATGACATGCCTGCTGAGAGAAAGGGTATTGACATACCCAGCTCTTCTCTGTTCCCTTCAAACCTCCAGGAGTAAAAACTAGCTAGAGCTAGAGACCTTGTTGCTATGCAGAACCCAATGACCAGGGCCCCTAAAGCACTGGAGGGGCTCTGATCCTACTCCTGTGAGGATTAATGTGTAGGGACACTCAAGGAACACCTGACAGTGTAGTCACCACCTCCTCTGAGAGGGATGGCTTTAGAGACTGGGACTAGTTTGGAGCTAATCTTAGATTTATTCCTGGTCAAGTCATGCTGCCTAAGGATTGAAGCTATGCCTTATCTACAGAAGGGAAAGAAGAGAATAAAATCACCTAAAAATACATTTGGACTTCTTTCTACTTAAAAGTATTCTATATAGAATATGACAGTCTCACATGTCTCTATTCCATATACACTGTTAACACTAAAGTCTTCTATTTATTCAGTTTAAAGAGCAAGAGGGAAAGCCTAGCACTTATTGTGTAGAAGTAAAAGACACTTAGTTTGGAACTTAACACAAAAAAATGAAGATCATTCCCTTTGGAAATATGCTCCCCAGCACCATGAAACTGGAAGGAGAAAGGCAAAAGTTTCAGAAGTTTCTTAAATTATAACATTAAAAAAACTACATCTGTATATTTACATACATAATTTTAAGACATATGACATTTGACTTGCAATAGAACAGGTTAAGTTACGACAACTTATAATGGACACAGAGCTTGACATGTGAAGCACATGGTGCCATCACAGACCACGTGTAAGTGGCCTGCCTTTAGAGTAGGTTTAATAAACAACAGAAACCGAAGCGAGCACTGCTGAGGGCAACCGTGCTTCCTGCGGTTGGTGAGGCTGACTAGGGTCAAATGGGGTCAGTGCTGAAGCTCACATCCCTTCTCTGGCTTTCCTCTATATGAGAAGATACTGAAGAATCTTTGTAGAGAGTTCTCTGGAGGTGAAGACTATATAATCTTCTTGCTAAGTGCTCTGGCCTGTAGCGGATTAAACAGGCTCAAGCTAAAGCTTTTTCAGGAGCCTTATGTCACCTTCTTTTTCAGGGGTAGTACCTTTCAGGTTGCTTCTGTGTCTACTGCTTTTCAAGATGTCCTTATCAGTTTTGTTGTCAGCTTGTCACACTGAGAAGAACAGATCTCAGTTGAAGAATTGCCTCCAGCCGATGGCCTGTAGGAATCCATGGGGCATTTTCTTGATTGCTTGTTCTTGTAGAATGGCCCAGACAACCACTAGTGGTACCATGCCTTGGTGGTGGTGGGTAAGTAGCTGAACTTGACAAGTAAGCCTCTGCTCCTCGGTGAATTTCTGCCTTGACTTCTCATAGTGAAGGATTGTTACTGAAAGCCTCATATAGAATAAATTTTTCTTCTCTGATTTCTTTTGGTCAAGGTGGTTTATCATAGCAACGGAATGCAGACTAGAGATTCAGGAGAGGGGAGAAGAGCTCTACAGTGGAGCAGAAGGGCTTTTCATGACCTGGAAGCATAGCACCTGTGAAAGAGGCTTGCACCAAGCTGAATTCTGAGGACTAGAATTGTGTGTTTCCAGGACCCACTCGGGAAACAAATCATCTACCAGTTAGTTAGTTTAATAACAAGGAACGAAGAGGGAATGCTGGGGTATCAGATTTACAATGACTCTGGGAAATAGCCAGGGAATCTTTGAGCAGGAGCAACAGCTTAGGGCAAGAAGTTAGGGTTTTCTGGCATCGAAATGTGGGAGGACCTCTTCAGGCTGGGTCTGAGAGAGAAGAGAGTACTGCTTAGGTATGGTTTCAGGGACTCGGGTGAGCCCTCCCCACTCAGAAAGTCCGGGAACTACCTCCTTTGACACAGAGTTGTAAGTAGTGTCGGTGTAAGAGGGGCCTGATAATGAGAGTCTGAAAAATTCTCCATGCTAGATCAGTAGATGGTTAAATAAGGGAGCAGGTCTCATCTCCCTCTAGCCTCCTCCTTCCCTGTGCAGTTGGGAAATGAGAAATCCCGGCTCCATCACAGTGTAGAGCTTTAACAGGTGCCTATGGAGGTCAGGGACACGTAAAGAAGCTTAAAGTCAACAAAGGAATGTACATGGAACACTTGGGTTTGTGAGCCACAGAATACCCATTTGGTTGTAAAAACTGCAGAAGAGGACATAAAACAGTCTTCTCTAGGCACATGGAAAATTGGCATTAAAACATTTATTCATATTTATTCCCGTGAACACTAAGTGAACTTCAGGTACAGCACACAAGTACATTCTGGGAAGACATCTTTCCCGCAGAAACCTTCTAGATGATAAATGGATATCACATACACCTGCAAATCTTGTCTTTAGGATCTTAGCCAGAATAGGAGTGAGTGCTGGGAAGTACATGTACATGAAAAGAAATCTCGGTTGATTTAAGATTTTGGGAACAGGTGGTCTACACACCCTTTGCCAGTGAAGTTTCTGAGTGCTCAGTGACATTCTGGAAAGACACTGAGTGCTTCTAATTGTTTTGTAATCTTTAGCCTCTACATGACTTGTGACTACAGGCCCGTGCCCAAGCAGATCTCTCTGTACCTTGTCCTTGTGAATGTCAATATAATCTAGCCTTAACTCGACACTGCCATGTCTCTGGGATGACTAATGTGGATTTTATAAGACCACGCCAAATAAAGCTAATCTTTGTTGCTATATTCCTGCCTGAAATAGCAAATACTCTGGCAGGTTCTCTAAACAGATATTTTCCAGGACTTTAGGTGACAATTTGACTGTCTCTGGTGTAAAGAGATTAAAAGATGGATGGCTTTTCTTTCTAAAGAAAATAGAAGGGAAAGTACATGGATAAGTGAATATCTAAGTGTCTGTGTGTAGAGACACCAGTATGGGGTGAATCCCAGTGGACTGCCTGGGACAGGTGACTGGGGGACTTGTCAATGTGTCCTAGGTGGAACACAGTTCCATACTTCCCATCCCATCAGCAAACATCGAGGAAGCAAGTCTTTAGGTTCTTGATGCTGCTGCACTTGTCTCAGTGTTGCCATGGCTACATTTCAAGTCGCTGACCAGCTACTTTCAGAGCATTGGGAAAGAAACCCCATGACCGTGGGGCAAGAGTAAGGGCTATGGAGAGCTGCACTTTACTTAACACTCGTGTGACCTGGCTGGTTACCAGAACCCCTTCCCCAAGCCTCGTTCTTTAGGTAACACTGCCTTGTCATAAAGGTCTGTCTCAGGTGACTGTGGCTGAAAGTACTAGGGCAGCCCACTACAATATTGATTGCTATTTTTCTTCTGCATTAGTGTTTCAGCCACTTCATACCGGGCTTGGGAGGGGATGTACATAAGATTGGAAAGTAGCACCCCTATTTCTATCTTTTAAAAAAAGAAAAGATAGCCCTAAATTGTAGGAGAATATAAATTAATCACTAGATACTAGTATGTTATTTTCCTAAATGTATTCTAGCAATAACCACAGATAGCTACTGTTTCACAGCTGTCAAGGAGTTGAATGTCTTCAGAACTGTGGATAGGCTGAAGAGATGTTCATGATGTAAACAGTTTTTGGGTAGACCGTGGGGAATTTGAATGGCACTTAAGAGAGGTAGCTATAGGATGTACCTGTGAGGGCAGGGGAGGAAGCACACACCTGGCACGAGTGTTAAGTGATAGGTGGAAGCTGGAAGAAGTCCCATCTTGGCCCTCATCTCAGAAAATATGAGAGGGCCTGACAAAGATGGTATTATTGAATGATACGTTGATTCAGAAGGTTGGCATACTGGAGTAGGTGTTTTCAAGAGATAAATGTTCCCAGAGGACTCATTCCCCAGGGAGATGAGGCGGTACCTGTGCCGTTAATCTGATCTCGAGGAACAGAGAGTCACAGTAATGAAGAAACAGAGAGGAAGAAGTGAATCTGAGGAAAACTGGCCAGGAGACACCAGTATCTGCGGTGACTGATTGTGCAGAAAGAATAAAGAAGATGAAGGAGAACGTAGAGGCTGGGGAGTTTGCAGCAGCATTAGGCATGCCTTAGGAGCTGATGCGTTCTGAGAATGAACTCTGTAACACCATTATTACTACTGAGCGCTCCAAGGTCACAGTGAGCAATCTCGTGGGTACTGTGCTAAGCACTTTATGTGCATCGCTTTAGACAATTCTTACCATTTACCCATTCACTTAGCCTCTTTTTAGCCTCCCTTTGTGTGTCAAGTGACAACTTTTGTGCTGAGGATAAGCTGAGAACAATGATCTTGCCCTCATGGAGCTTCTAGTCTAGTCAGAGGTTGCAGACACTAAACATGTAACTCAGAAATACCGCAGGCTGCGATTACTGCTCTGAGACAAGCAGTGGTTAAAATTATTTGTTATTTTATGTGTGCATATGTATGTGTGCCTTAGTGTACATATGTGCATTCTGTGCATGCAGTACCGGAGTACCTGTCAGCTCTCCTGAAGGTGGAGTTACTGCTGGCTGGAGTGACCTACTGTGGGTCCTCGAAACTGAACTTGGATCCTCTGAAAAGAGCAGCAAGTGTTCTTAGACACTGAGCCGTCTCCCAGCCCTGGGTAGCGATAGACTCTTACACAGGGTTCTGCCTAGAAAGGGGCCAGAAAAGCTTAGGTTCAAAATGAGCAGACAGAGGAAAAGGTACCCACTATGGAAGCAGCCAGGAGAAGGGCATTTTGTTGTAAGGTAACCATTCAGAAAAACCTTGCAAATTGTGGGATCTGCGAAAGGCCATGTTTCTGGAACATAAGGACCAGACAGAGTGTAGCATGGGCATGTGAGGATCTCAGTGGCAGGTGGGTGGGAAAGCTACAGGGGAATAGATGGAGAGTCTCCTTCCAATTCAAAGGGAAGACATGAAACAGTGTAAACTTGAGTGGTGGGTGGTATGATCTGACTGCCTTTGTACAAAGGTCCCATGTGGAGGTGTGCTGACAGTGCAGGTAGACATGAGGAGAATGGCTGGGGAGCTGGGCAGTCGTCTACTCCAGTGAAAGATAGTGCTGGAAGCACACGATGGACACAGGAAGGGCTTGGGATGTTTTTGACACAGCAACGACAGTATTTTAGGTGGAGAGAATGTAGAGCATTGAGAAAGAAAACGAAGCTATTAAGTAGTCTGTGTGTGTACATGTGTTTGTATACGTGATGTTTATACATGTGTATGTATAAGCACATGTGTGTGAATGTGGGCATGCACACACCATGGCATGCTGTAGTGGGGTCAGAGGAAAACTTCTGCTTTGTTTGAACCAATGACTCTTGTATGTTGTTGACCACTGTCTATGCTAGAACTGATGGCCTCCACATGTTCCGGAAGTCTCCTTCCTCTCCCGCTCATCTGGTTGTAGGGGCACTGGGAGTGCAGATGTACTTCGCTGGACACTTCAACCACTGATCCACTTCTCCAGCCAGATTGCTAGGTTTTTGGTTCTAGAATGGGGTCCTGGCAATGCTGAGATAAGAAATACTGGGGAAGGGGGATTTTAAAAGGTAAGAGATTTTATGTAAAATAATGCATTTAGGCCCATGGATCATAAACATGAAGACACCAATTCTCTAGGATTAATGAATACAAGGCTTATACAGTTGTTTTAGAAAGAGATGGAGATTTTGTATTTATTGACCTAGAGATGGTGGTTAAAACTGTAGGCACGAGGCTGGAGAGAGTAGCAGATGTTAAGAGCACTTGCTGGTGTTGTAGAGTACCCAGGTTCAGTTTCTAGCACCCAATAGAAGAACACAACGTTTTGTAACTCCAGTTCCAGGATATCTCACGCCCTTCTGTGGTCTGTGTGGGAACTACACACATGCAATGTACGTGAATACATGCAGGCTCATACTCATCCACATAAAATAAAAGCGAGTAAATCCTGAGTGGTGAACTTTGTACTTGCCACCATTTCATAGTCTCAATCCAGAGTAAGGGATCGTGATGGGAAATATTATTTTAAGGTGTGTCACTTTTGTTTATGCTGTGGAACATTTGTTTAATGATTTTAAGATGTGTTGCTTTTGTTTATGCTGCATTTCTTTAACTCTGTAAAGCTGTACGTCTTTGCCTGTCTAAAACGCTGGATGGTATAACAAAGAGCTGAATAGCCAATAGCGAGGCAGGAGCAAGGATAGGCGGGGCTGGCAGGCAGAGAGTAGAGACAGAAGAAATGAGGAAAAGGAGGAGCCTCAAGAGAACAAAGAAAGGAGAATGCTAGGGGCTATCCACCCTGTCACACAGTCAAACATGGAGTAAGAGTGAAATTAAGATACACAGAAGTAAGAAAAAGAAAAGCCCAGAGACAAAAGGTAGACGGGTTAAATTAAGGAAAGCTGTCTAGGAACAAGGCAAGCTCCGGGGTTCGTAAGTAAAAATAAGTCTCCATGTGTGGTTTATGTGGGAGCTGAGTGGTGGGCCCCAAGGAACAAAGAACCAAAGCAGTAAGAGCAAAGACATCACACCACAGGATCAACCGAGGGAAAAGATATCTTCAGACACATTGGAATACACTTTTAAAGAGAGGAAGACATAAGACACAAGCAAGCACAGCTAGTCTAGGAGACATGTATGGGCAGAGAGGGTGGGGGAAGCAGACAGCTCACTAGTCGTGGTGTCAGCTGGCACAGGGCCAACAGTTGAACCTGAACTAAAGGACGAAACCAGTATTGTGACATTGGTATTGCGATGGTTCAGAAGGTCAGCAGTGCCCAAGGCTGTGACTGGGACTTTTCATAAAATGAAGTCGCTGAGCAAGCAATGCAGGAATTCTTAGCAGTAGTGGAAACAGGACAGGGCCTGGTACCTGGATTAAGAAGGGACCAGCAGGGGCTGGAGAGATGGCTCAGCAGGTGAAAGTGCATACCAGTGTTTCAGAGGACCTGAGTTTAGCTCTCATCATGTTGTTTGCAACTGGCTGCAACTCCAGCTGCAGGGGATCCAAAGCTCTCTCTGAAGTCAGTAGCTATTGTAGTTGGACATGCTTATGAGCATGCCCGTATGCGTACACACGCACATACTCACACGCACACACATGCACACACGTGCAACACACACGCACGTGCACACACACACGCACACATGCGCACACACATACACAATCTTAAACATAAAAAAACCTTTTAAAAAAACAAGGAAGTGGTTGGTGTATAATTGTTGACATTGTTGGGGACTCTGGTTCACAGGGCTCCCTGGAAAGCTCCTGGCAGGACTATGGATGGAATCACATGTCTTGAATCTTATTCTTACAAGTGTTTATCATCTGAATGAATTATTTATTTTCTAAATAATTTCTTGTCTCCCATCCTCTCTTCCTTGGTTGATTTCTTTGGATGGTTGATCTTTGGTTAACATACAAATAAGACAAACAGAAGAGAAAACTAGGTTTAAAAATGATGGTAGACAAATTAAGGGACTTTGACTATATAGTTTATAAATATATCGATTGTCGCTAACTAACCCCAAAGCAGTCATAGTAGGAAGTTAGGAAGGAAAAATATTCTATCCTTTTGTTGTTGAGTTTCACTAAACTTAGGTCTCAAGCTAGAACTTTATGGACACACAGACACACACACACGCGCATGCAGATACACACACATACATGCAAACACACACACATACACACATGCAGACACACACACATACACACATGCAGACACACACACACATACAGACATGCACACACATGCAGACACATACACATGCAGATACACACACACATACATGCAGACACACACATACACACATGCAGACACACACACACACACATGCAGACACACATACAGTATGAACATTTTACTCTTCCAAGAAGGTTGCTGCCACCCCTGTTAAGGGCGGTGTGGTTTTTGTAAGGTCTGAGATTTTTCTTACAAAACATGGTTGTGTTTTTTTCTTTCCCCACTGAATAGAGACATAGAAAAGGAGAGAATCCCTCTCTCTTTGTCTAACAAAACAAAGCTGTATTTTAGCTAGATGTTAACTAATGTCCTATTAGCATTCTGACACAGGCCTCAGACACAGGCTAGGTGAATCATTCATATTCAGCTTACATTAGAACCCAATGAAGGCATCAGATACCCTGGGAGTTACTCTTTCTACTGGGCACATCTTACCTTGCCGACATACAAAGGGTCAGTCCCAGTATATTCTTCCAGCACGAAAAACTGATTCCAAACCCAGCTCCTCTTGCTTCGCAGATGTGAGTGTGGCCTGTCTAAGAAGAGTGTTTCTAGTTCAGCTCCTGGCACTGGAGTGCTGGAGAGAACGGTGGTTGTAAGGTCCATCAGTGCCCAGAAGTACAAGGACGTGCCGAGTCCAAGCCGACTCTTTGCATTGCTCATTCTACCCGTAGTCCGCATGGGCTTGCAGGAGTGCACAAGTCAGCAGGATGGGAAGCACTGGCGTTGCGTATTTTCCAGATGAAACAAGTCACGCCACAGGTTACTGGAAACTCAATCCGCTTGGAGCTGAAGTCCTGTCAAGTTAAGGGAAACACTGTCAGGGGATTCCTTCCTGGGGCCTGCTTGCCAGTTTTCCAGCAATGGCGGTAAATGTTTGGCTTTCTGCTCAATCAGCTGGTTATCCCTTAAGAAATTTTTTCTTATGAATAATATTTTGAACATAAAAGCCCATGAATGTTGCTATAACCATCCCCAAATGCTTGGATCTGGATTCTAAGACAGTAAAACTAGTATAAAATCTTCTCAACAGTAGCTTGCCTTGAGGGTTAGACTTGTTATTGATTGGCTTGAAAGATTAATAGTATGTTCTTCAAAATGTATGTAATCAGAAAACTTCCTAAACTCTTCAGCATAGAATTCGCTTCTAAAATTTGCATCTACCAACAAGCATTTCCATCAGCTCAGCTGCTCTCTTAACTTATTAGACATAGAAACATTAGACTTATTTTTCTTCTGCCGTTGGCAATCATCTTGTACCTGTCCCTGTTATTAACTATGCTATGAATCTTGGGCATCATTTATAAGCAGCCATGGACTGCTTCTGACTTTCATCATTTTCTGAACTCATGAGAAAGACGTTTACACTCTACTGCTTCAGCTGCGGAGTGCTGATAGGGGCTGCTGACGTGACCTTTCTAGGATGTGAATGGCCAGTTAATCATCATATCCTTCGCAGGGGCCTTTAGAGTGCTGTTCGTCACATGCCCCCATGAGAAAGCTAAGAGTTGATCTAATAGATTTCCTTCCCTGACCCAAAAGACTCATTTAGGAAAAGGAACGTTAACTTCTACCTGGCAAACACCTTTGCATCAGTCACACTTCTTCTGGGGCTATGGAGTCAGATTTAACCAGGGACTTCACCCCCAGCTATGACATATCAACTTTTCCTTCCCTTTCGTGACAGGGTTGATGAGGTAGCGTTGCACTCAGGTTACTCATCAGAGCAACAGAAGTGTTTTCTTTTGAGGGCTTAACATCTTCACTGCTAACTTGAAGAGCTTTTGCTGTGACTTACAACAAATGTGTGCACCTGAAGGTTTCAGATTAGTACAACTAAATGGTGATTCTTTTCGTGAAAGTGACTCAGAATGAATGCATTGATTCTAAGCCAGGTCCCCCTTCCACCTGTCATCTTCAGAACAGGGCTTAGAGTCCTCTCTCATACGCATCACTGAGATGCACAAAAGTATTTGAAAAGAACTCATATCATCCATCCAGTGTCATTCAGTCTGTGAGAAGTCACACCAGTGAGAGCTGAGGAAGAGGAAGTCTGAGGAAACTGCTTCTGTAACAGAACAGGGTGGCCTTGCAAGCTAAGTCTGCCTTATGTAGGCTGAGTCGTTTGTGATATCGGTAGAATGTGAGCTCCCAGATAGGAGCAGTTTCTTCTCTTCATGGATTCAGCAACAGAAAACTCTTTTTTTCTAGTCTGCTGCGGGAGATTAAGCCCTCTTGCTTTCAGCCAATGGCTTCTAAGATACCCGCCCAATGTGGGGCGTGGTTTTCATTTTAAAAAAAGGCTGCAGCCGCTTTGCTTCTGGCTTCCATGCTGACTGCTAGACTCGGTTTCCTATTTGCGACCAGAGGAATGTGGTTTGGGACATTGATCTGTAAGTTTTATCCCCTCCAATAAAATACCCTTTTTAAAATCAAATTGGTGTAATATTTTCCTGCGACAATACTAGTCCCTGGCTAAGGGAAGGTGTTTTAGAAGGAGGACCCTTCATATGGGAATAAACTTGATGGAAAAGATCGATGAGGCCCAGATATGCCTTCTCGGGGACATAGAAGGTGAAGTAGAGTATACCACCCCACAGAACCGGTAGCCAGATAGCCATGTTTGGCAAACCATAGGAAATGAATGAATAGTCTATGCCTTATCTAGACACAAGGTCACTTAGGATTTCCCCAAGAGAAGCAGATTAATTTAGACAGGCCAGTGTCTTGTTCTTTCTTTGCCTCTGACTTGTCTACCTCAAGTTATCAAGACAGTGATTGGAACTCTGCTGATTGACTTTGTGAGTGATCCCCATATTTACTTTCCTTATCTGTTAACGAGGGACAGTAATTCTGTCTACTCAGCAGGGTGCTCTTGAGACTATGATGGAATAATACAGGTTAATGACAAAAGTGACTGCTGGCATTTCTTAAATTACATAAATTGCCTGAGTCTTGTGTGAAAATAATGAAGAAAAGAATAAGACATATTTCATGGGTACAACTGGAGAGAAAATCCTTCAAGGGCTTGTGATATACATCATCCCACAAATCTCTGATATGTGGTAAGTACTGTTTGATAGACGATTCTGGCTCAGTTCAATTCTATAGTAACCAGTCATGACGTAGTTAAATAAAGATATTTATGAAAATATTTAACAAGGGGATAGCTACTAGAAAACTCTGTAGTAGTAGGAGAGTTCTTGTATAGGTTGAATTTATCAACAAAGAATGTGCTTTTTATCGCCAGGCGGTGGTGGCGCATGCCTTTAATCCCAGCACTCGGGAGGCAGAGACAGGCGGATCTTTGTGAGTTCGAGGCCAGCCTGGTCTACAAGAGCTAGTTCCAGGACAGGCTCCAAAGCCACAGAGAAACCCTGTCTCAAAAAACCAAAAAAAAATGTGCTTTTTGAGTGTGAACATATGTGCATTTTGACTAATATCATGACATATACAATTCCTCCCTAGCACTCTTATTAGTGACTTTTCTCTGGCTCTCTTGAGCACCTTGCTTTGGATTGCATGTACATGTACACATGTATGTAGGTGTTTAAAGGTCCCTGCTCTGCTCCCTTTGACTAAATACCATGAACAGAACAAGATTTGAGGAAATATCGAGGGAGTTTAGTAGTGAGCACTGTATTCTCCCATCTCTCATAAACTAGACAAGTATTCTTGCCAATTAAACACTCCTGTCCTTACCTATAGGTATGATCTGAAGAGTCCAAGAAAAAAAAAATTCCAGTGGAAGTTTTGTGATGAATATTTTGTAGGCAGTTCAAGTGCCTCAGCTTTTATCTTCCTCCCATGCCTACTTGGCCCCTACAAATGAGTGGAAAGATTTTATTTTCTCTCCTTTGACTGTATATGCACAGGTGTTACTCTGGGTGGTGTGGGCCCCCTGTGATTTCATGAAAGCTGCTGGTCCCTGGGCCCTCTCTGATCCAGTCATAAAGCTTTCCATGCCTGTGATGCCTCCCTCCGTGTTAGGGAACTGGATAATGACAGGTGATGGGAAGCACAGTTTTGTTGCCTGAGGTTTCTGTCCTGCCACCCGGTCCCACAGCCGTTTAGCCACAAAATCACACAGAAGTCTATATAAGTTATAAACTGATTGGCCCATTGTTCTTGTTCTTATCTGTGTTAGCCACAGGGCTCAGAACCTTTTTCAGTGGGGAGGTCACATCCTCCTTCTTCTGTATCTGGACAGGACTGGGGAGGAATGGTCTTCCTCCTTCCCAGAATTTTCCTGTTCTCCTTGACCCGCCTATACTTCCTGCCTGGCTACTGGCCAATCAGCATTTATTTAAAACATAATTGACAGAATACAGAAATGTCCCACACCACTTCCCCCTCTTTTTTTTTAAACAAAGAAAAATATCCATAGTTCATTTATTTTGGGGTGGGGGGATGTGGGCGTAGTATTTCAGGTTACTTCCAGCTGGTTGGGGATGCTGATAATCTTAGCAAAATAAAGACTCATGTGGTCAGAAAAAGAGAGATATACAGCACAGAGATATTCAAAGACGAAGAAAACCTCTAAATGGTTTACAATGTGTTAAAAATATATGCTAAGCAATGTGGAGAAGATTAAAGTCGTGGCTTTGACAGCTGGATCCAGCCCATTCCTTAGCTTTATGAGATTCCAGGCTCATGATGGAGGTACTGCAGGAGCCATGTTTATTGCCACAACTCTATGGTGTTTGAGAGGGAAATGGTGCGGGACAATTCTATATTGTGTCAATTATGTTTTAAATAAACACTGATTGGCCAGTAGCCAGACAGGAAGTAGATGCAGGTCAATGAGAAGTGGAGTATTCTGGGAGGGAGGAGGCCCATTTCTCCCCAGTCCTGCCCAGACACGGAAAAAGGAAGATGTGACCTGCCCTGCTGAAAAAGGTACCAAGCCATGTGGCTAGTATATACTAGAATAATGGGCTAATATAAGTTGTAAGAGTTAATAATAAGCCTGAGCTAATGGACCAATCAGTTTATAACTTATGGAGACCTCTGTGTGATTTTCTTTGGGGCTAAACAGCTGTGGGACCTGGTGGGAGGACAGAAACCCCCAACCAGCAGGCCCTCATGTTACACAGTTTCTGCTTCTTCAAGGTGAAACACATGAGAAACACTCCATGCCTACATTTCCAGAAAGAGAAAACCAGGCTGTATAGTAGTAATACTTGTTCTTACCACAATTAGAGTTGTTTTCTACAAAAGAGGGGAAAATAAGTCATATTAGAGCTATTAACCATTTTGCAATTGTAGATGATATGATTCTCACATTTATATTTTTCCTGCAGATATGAATAGATTGCTTGTTTGAGGTTAATTACTGTTCTTGTAAATGAAGATGCTGCCATGAATCTCTGTATACAGAAGTCTGCTTTTAGGAGAACACCCATGCTGTGGAAAAACTACATTAGTGGAAGCTGACTTCTGTGTTAAATGACTCTTTAGAAAGTTCCCCACCCCCTATTCGTCTGAAAGGAAGCAAACAGCTTGGTAATGAACACAGTAGGAGGAAATTAAAGTTGTGCTCAAAGCGTGTTCTCGTGAATTGTTTATTTCTTTACTTATTTCGTTGTGATATTTAAAATGTAGATGGGAGGGTGGTTACTGCTTTCTCCTTGAAATGACTGGGCTTTAATGGTCTGCCTCTGATTTCTCTCCTCATTATTCCAGTCTTCCCGAGCTTTTCATGGAAATGGAAGAACTGCTCAGAAAACCTCAAATGAGTCTCTGCAGCAAAGTTGATGCTGGAGACTCCCTGTAGGAAGGGAGGGTGTTCAGTGCGCTGATTCCGTGAAGTAGTTAAGCATGTGTTGACAGTGGTATCTGCTAACATGTCTGAAATGCTTATCTCTTTAGTAAACTTTTAAAAATTCATGGAAACTTCAGGGAGTTGACTTGGATCCACCTCTTGCAGGTCAAATGGATTCCAGAGAAGTGTCCCCAAGTTTTTATACCTGTGTATTCCTGAAGATGCGATCCCTGTCCCCTGGTCTTGGGGCTCTCCTCCTCAAACTACTAGGACCATATGCTTGGAAGTTTCAAATTTATACCCAAGATAGAAATTTTCCTCTAAACTCCTTGTTTTACTTCTGTCCCTAATATATATCTGTTCCAGCAGATTTCTAATGAACTGGAGATTGCAAGCTGCTCCAGACTCACCAGCCATAAGTCTCTCTGTTGGGATTTCCAATTAGCTTGAGCTTTTGCATCCCAGAGGGCTCCAAAGCAGTTATCCCCAGGTGGTCCAGCCTCAAACTGTTCCAATTTGCCCTGCCCTTCCCTACCCCATATAGTCTCACAAGGCCTGGAGAGTGAAACAGCCTGCTCGTCTGGCCTTGACCAGCACTCCAGCTTTCTTGGGTCCCCAACAACAATGCCCCAATGCCAGTCGGAAGCAGTTATAGAAAAGGTTGCAACTTCTGTTCTCATTTATTTTCAACATAAAGTATCAAACCCAGTAATGGCTGACGGGAGTACCTATAAATATTTGAAAGTGGCCCCTATCACCAGGTTCTCTCAGCATCCCCCAGTTCCTACATGGGCATGGCTGGCATACCCCCATCTTCAACTTCCCTAGCTGAGAGGCAGGGCTGCTCTCCCTCCGTTTCCCTTCCCTGTATAATCCAGCCATTTTCATTTACCTTTTATTCTCCTGGCTCTTTCCATCTCTTCTTTCCCTTCTCTCTTCATTTGGCCTCATGGTCGTTGTTCACTCTGGACCAGGTGTCCCTGTCTCCAGCTATGCTCTCCCTTTTATCTACAGTAAATCTCCACCATACCCAGGAGCAGGCATGTCCTTCCTTTATTATTTTTTTATTCAGTATCACTGTTTTCGGGTTTCTGTACTTCTTCAGCAGTCACTTTGATTCTTATTATGAGCTTCAAAAATGTACTTCAAAGAAATCAAGGAAAGAGAAACTTCATGGAGATCTTAGAGATCACAATGAAACATGACAGTATAACATAAGGTGCCTCATGATGTAGTTCAGCATCCTACAACTGTTCCATGTCTCAATCAAGGGTCTCTTGAGAGGCTTAAGAGTCAAACTCCTTTAGTATAAACTACAGGACTTGCAGAGAATGGCATGTGTGGTCCCAGGTACAGATATAATAAAATGCTCATACAGTGACCATCTCTGTAACTGTGCACGCCTTGCAAACAATCGCTCCTTAGGTAATTCCATGGTAACTGTCAAGCATGTTTGTACATTCCTGAATCTGCCTGCCACCTTGGGAATCCATCACAGAAGGGTGCATGGCATGGTTCTGAATGCTGGAAAGAGAGAGAGTCCTCTGAGTAGAAGTCAGTTTCATTCCCTGCAGAGGATTCACCTATGCCTTTCTCTCCCAGTAGTCATCAGATAAGAAAAAACCCCAGTCTTTAGGACAAGAAACTCACCAATCCACCTGAAGTCCTCTGCTGCTGAGGCTCTCAACCCCATGTTTATTAAGAATAGAATCTTTCCTCATACAATATATTGTATGAGGATTACAGCTTCCCCTCACTCTACTCCTCCAAATTACTCCTTCCATCCCAATCCTCTCTCTGTATTTCCTTAGAAAAGAGCAGGCTTCTAAGAGATAACAACAAATCATAACAAAATAGAATATAATAAGATAAAGCAAAACTGATCATATCACAGTTGGACAAGGCAACCCAACAAAAGGAAAGGAGCCCCTAGAGAAGGCACAAGAATCAGAAATCCACTCATTCACACACTCAGGAGTCCCACAATAATACTAAACTGGAAGCCATAATTGTGTGTGTGTGTGTGTGTGTGTGTGTGTGTGTGTGTGTGTGTTTGCAGAGGACCTGGTACAGACCTGTGCATGAAGCTTCAGTCTCTGAGTTCATATGAGGTTTACTCGGTTAGTTTAGAGGGTTAGCCCTCAACTCTTCTTAATGGGTCCAGGACATCCCAGGTAAAGACTTACCAGATTTTTAGTTCTATTATTAGCCCCCCTCCAGAGTCCTTACCTGCCCCACAGCACCTCATTGTCTCCAATTAATGTTCCTAAGGTGGGCGGTGTCTTAAAACCAGTGTGCAAACGTTTCATGTGCTCTTTTACCCTTGAAGGAAGTGGTTAGTAAACCGATGGTGCATACAGAATTGAGGGACTGTGGCATTTGAAACAGGAACAGAAGAAGAAACAAGAGGATACCCAATTTCCCCAGGGATCTCTCAGGGTGAGTAGGCAGCACCCTTGCTTCCTCTAATTTTAGTTTGTATTATATCAATTCTCTTGGTATTGGTTCATACTGTTGTCAGTTCTTCTCTTCTCTAGCTGCTTGCATTCTCCATCTTCCCTACAGAAAAACTAGTGTATGCACACGGAACTGTGACTTTCACACACAGACCTGTGGGCTAGATGTTGGAGTAGGTGTGACCTTGTTGGAGTGGGTGTGGCATTGTTGGGGTGGGTGTGGCATTGTTGAAGTGGGTGTGACCTTGTTGGAGTAGGTGTGGCCTTGTTGGAGTAGGTGTGACCTTGTTGTAGTGGATGGGGCATTGTTGGGGTGGGTGTGGCATTGTTGAAGTGGGTGTGGCCTTGTTGGAGTAGGTGTGGCNGGTGTGGCCTTGTTGTAGTGGATGGGGCATTGTTGGGGTGGGTGTGGCATTGTTGAAGTGGGTGTGGCCTTGTTGGAGTAGGTGTGGCCTTGTTGGAGTAGGTGTGACCTTGTTGTAGTGGGTGTGGCATTGTTGGGGTGGGTGTGACATTGTTGAAGTGGGTGTGGTATTGTTGGAGGAGGGATGTCATTGGGGGTGGGTTTTGAGATCTCAGAAACTTAAGTCAGCCCTAGTATGTCTCTCCTGCAGATCAAGACGTAGAACTCTCCTTCTCCAACACCTTTATGCCTTTATACCACTGCGCTTCCCACATAATGATAATGGACTAAACCTCTGAACTGTAAAGCAGCCCCAATTAAATGTTTTGTTTTTAAGAGTTTCTGTGGTCATGGCGTCTTTTCACAACAATAGAATGTTGTAGAATATTTGTACACTGTGCAAAAGTGTATTGCTATGATTGGTGTACTAAAAAGCTGAAAATTAATATCTAGGCAGGATGTATAGATGGGACTTCTGGGCAGAGAGAGGATGCTGGGAAGAAATTGGAGTCACCATTCAGACAGACGGGAAACAGGAAGTACAAGATGGAAGAGAGGAAATGACATATGATAGAACATAGATTAACATAAATGAATTAATTTAAGTTATAAAAGCTAGTTAGGAACAAGTCTAAGCTACAGGTTGAGCTATTATAATTAATAATAAGTCTCTGTGTGATGGTTTTTGTGGGCTGGTGGCCAAGAGGAATCTATGTGTATGTAGAAACCTACCAGGGACTGGGATATTGCTGCGAGAGACTGACCATGTTTTTTGGAGGACTGTGGACTTTGGGATTTTGGATTAGAAAAGCAGTTAAATGCTGTAAGTGAGATTTAGTTGACCTTGACCATCCTAGTAGGTGCATGGATGGCGGTGGTGCTGAGGGTGATTTGAACTGGCTCAAGAGGTTTCAGAGGAGAAGAAAGTTTGTCTTCCTTGTCTGAAAAGTCTGCCTGAGGATAAACTGAAGTTTTGGGTTAATGACATTGGCAGAGAGAATTTCAGAACAGCCTAGTATACACTCTGTTGTGTGGTTATTAGTGTTCTTTAATACGAAGATCTGTAATGAAAAGGAGCAGACTGAACAACAAAACCACAAAACATACAGTTCCAGGAGAGAAGGTGCACTAAGAAGTGGAATGGGGGCAGATTGAAGAAAAGCCTGACCTTAGGTGGAATACAGGAATGGTGACCTCAGGCCAAGTCTCCACCCAGCTGAACTTCCAATTTGTGTAAAAGACTGAAAGCAAAGCTTAGGGCTGGTGTGGTGGGTACATCTTTAATTCCAGCTCTCCAATGGCAGAGGCAGGCCAGTCTCTGGGTTTGAGGTTATCCTGTCCACAGAGCAAGTTTCAGGACAGCCTGCAGAAAGCTGGTGAAGATCCAATTGAACAAGGGGGCTATGCTCCTGCCCCAGCAAGCAGTAGAATTTGGCAGCTTGAAGACAAGGATAGAAGAAAATGGTTATGGAACCTCCCCCTTCAACTAGAAAAGCGGCTGGGGTCAGGCATGTGTCAAGGGTGTCCCTGCATGGAGACTCAGAGAGGACACTGGGTGAAGCTGTGATGGTGAAACCTGGATTGTGTTGGGGATTCTAGAGCCATGGGCTGGCTGCTGGGGGGAGCTGCAAAAGAGAGTGGAAGCACCCAAGAGAAAGGAGAGTGCCTCAGTCAACAAAGCTGAAACAGGTGGAGAACTGAAGAGCGCTTTGAAGTCAGACGTGGAGATGCAGTCTTGCTTTGGTCCAGTATTTCCTCGCTGTGTTCTCTCTCCATGCTTTTGGAATGGTAATGTATATCCCCTGCCATTGTATGTTGGAAGTATGTGATCTGCTTTCTGATTTTATGGGGGATTACAGTTAAGAGATTGCATGAGTCTCAGTCTTTGAATTTTGGATTTGTAAACAATGCTGACACAATTATAGACTGTGGGACTTTTGAAGTTAGACTAAATGCATGTTGCATTTTTATATAGCAATAAGCCTGTGGAATCTGATAGCTTGAATGAAAATGGCCTCCTCCATAGACTCATAGGCTCATATTTGTTGGAGTAGGTGTGGCAAAGACTTTGAGTTTCAGAAGTTCAAGTCAGCCCTAGTGTGTCTCAGTCTTCTTCTGTTGTCTGCAGATCAATATGTATGACTCCAAGATCCTTCTCCAGCATCGTGTCTGCCATGCTTTGCACTACGATGATAATGGACTGAACCTCTGAACTGGATGTTTTCCTTTATAACAGTTGCTGTGGTCAATGACGTGCCTTCACAGCAGTAAATCCCCAATGAAGGCAGGGTGTGAGTGTGTCTTGGTGCATTTGTGTGGGGGTGGGGTGGGGTGGGTAGTAGGAATAGAGAAACAAAAGAGCAGCAACCTTGAATTATGTAATTAAGAACTGGATTTGAAAACTGTAGTTGACCCCGGCATAAAAGCATGTTGACCTCCTAGCTCCCCTCCCTTGGTCGTGATTAAAGACGTTCCCCCTTTAAGAATATTGCTGCTGCATTCATCCCAAGCCTTCTCAGCTTTGCATCCACATTAGAAGCAGTTCTGCAGCTGAGGACATCCTAGTCCCTCTCAGAGCCCCCAAGGCCAGCACATTCTACTGCTGCTTCCACACAGCAGGTAGTAAGTGCTTGAAGCCTCGTGGAGGCAAGAAGTTTTTGACCTACTTTTTCCTTCCTTCATTATCAGTTTTAATCAAGCTAATGAAACTGCAGCCCAGTCCATAGGCAATTTCTCTGGCTGCAGTCAGACAAGAATGATCACTTTTGATTTCTGTGGCTTGTCCCACATCCTCACTAATGTCTCATCTTATTAAATATTTATGATCGTGTTAAATTCGTGATTGTTGATTAAAAACATGTATTTAAAATACAATTATTTGATTAAAGTTTTTTGAGAAGGAGTTGAGGACAGTTGTGGTGGCATATACCAGTCATTGCAGCACTCCAGAGGCTGAGGTAGGAGAACTGCCACAGCTTTATCACCTGCCTGCTCTACATAGTGAGTTCAGGGCTGTGTGATGACAAAATCTGAAATAAAAGAAAATTAAAAAGCAAACAAAGAAATGGTAAGCAAGCGACTCAGCATTTCCCTCTGCTCCTTGCCTTTGAGTCCCTCATTGAACCACCATCTCAGGTGTCTCTAGGCTGTGCCAAAGGACAGTTAAAGCTATTAGGAGGGATCATAACAATTTGTCTGTAGGTCCAAGAACTTGGAGCACAGATAAATTTGTTATCCAAATGAAGTTTGTTTGTTTGCGATAGTCCCCCTGTAAACCCAGAGTGTGCCTGATGATACTCTTGGAGGATCCTAAGAATCTTGAGTGCTGGAGTCCAGTGCAGTACAACCCCAGCTAACCTAAGGTTAAGAAGCAA
>JAQHUG010000428.1:1065082-1079200 GCA_028555095.1 Dicrostonyx torquatus | reverse complement strand
CTTAGGTAATATTATATGCTTCTGGAGTCTTTGATGGAGTTGAAGAATGGATAGTTACAGTTTTCCTTAGTTATGATGAAAGATAAAATAGATATAAATATTGTGACTGTAATTCTTGCTTGAAAACTGTTTTGTTATATGTAATTTTACTATGTTAAAATGAAAGCCTTTCTTTTTGTTTAAACAGAAAAAGGGGAAATGATGTAAGAGGTTCTTCTGTGTTGGTTTCATTGGTTGAATAAAGAAACTGCCTTTGCCTTTTGATAGGGCAGAACTTAGATAGGTGGAGAAGACCAAACAGAATGCTGGGAAGAAGGGCAGTGTGGCAGATGCCATGAAGCTCCTGCCTGAGGCTGACACTGGTTAGAATCTTTCCTGGTAAGCCACAACGTTGTGGTGTTACACAGATTGGTAGAAATGGGTTAGATCAGGATGTGAGAGTTGCCAAGAAGAGACTAGATATAATGGACCAGGCAGTAATACAATTTCTATGTGGTTATTTTGGGGGTTAAGATAGCTGGGCAGCGGGACACAGCCCACTTCCTCCTATAACAATTGTGGAGTGTACACATGTATGTTACTCATATTCCTCACACAGAAGTGCAGGTTGAACTTTCCAGATGATCTTATATCCTGTATCATGGCTTTTGAATGACTATGTAATTGATCCTAAGGAATTTCTTATGATACCAATATTATTTAGATCTATATTTATTTTAGGCTACTTATTATAGTACAAAATAAAAACGGCAAGACATACAACAAAGATGATTCAATTTTTTTGATGGGCTATTTGGTCTTTAAAGAGAGCTTAAAAATAGTATTGAAGCTGTTTTGAAAAGCATCATCTTCATCAGCTTCTTAGCATACTCTTGTGATAATTTTCAGTGGGGGGACAGAAAAGTCAGCCACTTCATAGTTCTGTGAGAGACTAGGAAACTGTTGTGTAGAAATACTTCATAGTGAAATAGTACAGTGAATCTTTATGTTAAGATTAACTGGTTCAAGACTAACAGCAAGCACTACTGCAGTGCCTAATTATAGTCATAGAAGGTAATCACTGTAACCCAGTGTTCTGCACTGCCTAGAGTCACCTGGAAAAGTCGTCTCAATTTAGTAACTGTCTTTGGTTGTTCTGTGGGCACTTCTGTGAGGGACTGTGTTTAGTGTCTATTGATACTGAGAACTTCAGCCCACTGTGGGAGGTACCATTTCTGTGGTGGGTAGGTGGTCTCAGGTTGTATAAGACCACCTACCCAGTTTGAGCTGACTTTGAGCACTCAGCAAGCAGAATTCCTCCATGGCTTCTGCTTCAAGTTCATGTTTGAATTCCTGACCTGATGGCCCTTAATGATGGACTGTGGTCAGAAATGCAAGCCAAACAAACCCCTTTCCCCAACATATGCCCTTATGATCTCCCCCATATTTCTTATAGCAGCAGAATGAAATCACAACAACTAAGATTCAATATTTTCTTCCCCTTGATACTACTGTATCAAGCATATCCAGCAACATGAATATGAAAAATTATTGCTTGACCTATAGGCTACAGTTATAACCTGTGCATAGAAGTATCAGACAATAAACTCAAGGAGCAATGATTGTTAAATGTCCTCATTTTCTGGGATATTTTTATTCCCAGTGGTTGTGACTGAGACCATCTTTCAAGTATATGAAATGCTCTTCATGGGGACTCTGAACATATTAGAAAGTCCCTGTTCCTTCCAACCCCCAAGTCTGGTTTAGTCAGCTTCTGATAGGTTCATTGAGCATAGACATGTTTTTACTTGTCTTTGGCAAGTCTCCTGTTAAAAAGGGAGTTAATTTGAATGAGATTTTTCTCGAATGACCCAAGAGAAAGTGGTCCCTAATTAACTTCTTCTGAGAGAAGTTGGAGACTCCAGCACTACTAGGAGTGAGAACTGCAAATGAAACCTTTTCTAGTCATTTGAGGCTGAGCAGAATCCAGGCTGGTTTGTGCCACAATGTTACAGCTACCATAGGAATCAAATTAAGAGGTGAAATTATAACCACTAAATGAGGGATGAGGGAAGAGGGATCTGCTCACTGGGTCTCCATGATTTGACCTTGTACCGGATCATTTTGGCACTAAGCTCATTTTCTGGCTCACTATAACAAATCACATTCCAATCTGAAGCTCCCAACAGCAATCACCATCTTTTAGCTTATGTGGTTTCTTTGGCTCATGACTCTGTGTAGGTCTTGTTTGACTGACTCTAGTGTGGGCTGCAGTATCTGTACTTTTGGGTATCTGTAGCCAAATGGTGCCTGAATTCTTGGGGTCTGTTGTAGTTGGGGATGCTGGGCATCTCTCTCTCTCTCTCTCTGTCTCTCTCTGTCTCTCTCTGTCTCTCTCTGTCTCTCTCTGTCTCTCTCTGTCTCTCTCTCTCTCTCTCTCTCTCTCTCTCTGCCTGGTCTTAGAACCAGAATATAAGATTTTCACACAAACTGATTTGGGCTTCCTCACAGCATGATGGCTTCTGGGAAGGCATTGAGATTCAGGACTGCATGCGAGTGTGCCTAGTCTCAAAGCAGAAGCTGTGTCACCCTGTAGTGCGTAACCTCATAATGCCTTCATGTCCATTGCATTCTGCTGGCTATGAGCCCTTTGAAATCTCAAAGTCAGGGTGAGGAGAAGAGACTCCAAGACTCCAGAGGAGTTTGCAGGAGGCAAATATTGTTGTATACTTCAGAAAAGATACTCTGCCACAATGACATAAGTCAGGCTATTCAGGATCAAGAGTTCCATGCTGGAAAACTTTTTGTAATTTCAAACTAATAATGATAAATTTTCCTTAAAAAAGGGCAAAGTTTGCATTGAGAAGAATGGGGACATGATAATGTTGGATAGCTCTCAGTTCTGTTTGTGTTGTGACAGAGATGGGTGTAGATGAAGGAGGCGTTCTTTGCTAGCTTCCATTCAAGCATGGCAGATGAGGATGGGACTCCAGTTCTGAGTGACTTCAGAGTTGCTCTCAGTAGCTCTCCTTCTGTAGTGCAACAGCAGGCAGCAGCACAGAGGAGTGAGTTTGTCTCAAGTGTGTCATAGTCACTCCTGACCAAGGAGATCTAAGGTCATGCTTCCTACATGGTGAGATTTTTCTAGAGTAAAGCGAGCAAAAGCCGTCAGAGGAAAGCATGTGGTCTACACTTTACCCCTTTGTCTTGAGAAGTATCAGGGGATGAACAGAGTAATGGCAATCTCAAGAAAACCTCGTAACTGCTATGGACTAGAGCTCAGTTGTGATGGTTAACACTGAGTATCAGTTTGACAGGATCTAGAGAGAATTAGCCAGATGAGGTTGGCTCTGGGCAGGCCTGTGAGGGATAGGCTAGATTAGGTTAGTTGAGCTGGGAAGACCCACTGTAACTGTGGGTGGCACCATGCCCTGGATTGCAGTCCTAGACTGCTTAAAAAGAGGAAAGTCAGTGGAGTGTGTCGCTCTCTGCTTCCTAAGTGAGGGCACAATGTGACTAGTTACTTCACTCCTCGGTTCCTATGACTTCTCTTTGATGATGGATTATACCCCTGTGAGCCAAAGCAAATCCTCCTGCCCTGAAGTTGCTTTTGTTAGGTTTATCTTACCACAGCATTGAGAAGAATAACTATTGTGTCCTTGCACCAGTACAGACTTGGCGGCTCATACTGGGCATCACTTCTTTCCTATTGGACTTTTTTCTTCTTCCTTCCTTTGTTCCTTTCTTCCTTCCTTCCTCCTTCCTCCTTCCTTCCTCCCTCCCTCCTTCCTTCCTCCCTCCCTCCTTCCTTCCTCCTTCCTCCTTCCTTCCTCCCTCCCTCCTTCCTTCCTCCTTCCTTCCTTCCTTCCTTTTTTCCTTTTTACTTTCTGTCTTTCTTTATTTTTTTTGTTCCATGGCCCACTGATTCTACTTACAGAGCATAAGAAATGGCAATTTCAGCCATCCAACTAGAAATAGAAATTAGAGTTTGAGTCATGCCATTTCCACCTCTCACCATGTCTGGTTACTTAGACCTGGCACATTCTATCAAGGATACCTTCTGAATTTTGATCAAAAATGACTTTTGTCTCAAATCCTTCATGACAATAGTTCTTATATTTTAAGTTTTCCTTTTATTACACTTATTCATATTTTTGTGTGTATGTACAAATCTGTGCACACACAGCATCCATCTATACCATGGGGGTTGAATTCCAGTTCTCAGCCTTGGTAGCAAGCACCTTTGCCAGCTGAGCCATGTTTCTGGCCCTGTTCCTGTTTTACACTTAGACCTTGACCATTGAAAGCTTTCCAATTAGTGTTGCTGCCTAATCTTCTCTTCTTTATTGGCTACTCATCATTCACAAGCTCTCTAATGGCTTCTCATTTCATAGATGATCAAATCTGATTTCCTTGACCAGACAATAAAAGGAACTCAGCAATGTGACTCCTGGAATCAGCCATTGCCTCTCATCTTCTGTCCTTGCTCTGCTCCCTTCCTGTTTTAAAGGGAGGCTCCCTGCATGCTACAAACTGCTTTAGCACCCCACACTTTTGCTTAAACATAAATCCTTGCCCAGTCCCTCTTTTCTTGGCAACTTCTCTTCCAGGGAACTTTTGTTTATTCCCAGGCCGATCTGTGCCACATGACACTCTCTTTCTTATCCCAGCATGCTCACATGTGTGATCTGCCTTCCCTACCAGCCTGTGAATTCCCCGAGGACAACACTGGGCTCCCCCACATCCTCAGAATTAGCAGGATATCAAACCAAACAAGAATTTAATAAAACTTGGAGTAGAATTAAAAACAAAGTGACCAATAATTTGGCAATATGAGTTGCCATTTCAGAGATGCTCTTGGCATTTCCAAGGCAATATCAAAAGAGGTGATTTGGGAACCAGTAGTGGGACAGTGAGACTGGATGCTCACTACTGTGTCAGTCTCTCGGCACAGCTTGCCTGGGTCTGGGGAGACTGAAGCCCTAAAGGTGAAACCCAAGCAACCCAGAGAAGGTGCATTGCAGTAGTGACATCCATATACTTTTAAGGAGAGTATCACAGAAGACAAACAAGTTTGAGGCGGCAGGCACAAGACCACGATCTTATCAGATCAGTGGACACTTAGAAGTCAGCATCCTATGAAGCACTGGTGACTCATGGAGATGAAGAAACATTGTGCCCTTTCCTGGGCAGGCGGTGGCAAGGGTTGCAGCGACACCGGGCAGGTTTTGCATCAACTGAAGCTATGGCCTGTCATAGGCAAGTGATGGAATCACAGAGACCTGAGCAGGTCCACAACTCCAGGAACCAAGGGTGTGGTCACGGCCGTCAGCACTGATACCATTTCACTAACATTTGCTCAGGAGGAGTGTTGAATTTCAAGCATGCAGCAGAAAGAATTATCTGTCCTTTAAACAAGAGCAGTCCTAATTAGTTCTACTCTTGCTGTAAAGTGTCAGTTAAACAGAAAAAAAAAATTTCCCCTAAGGACCTGATGATTGAAGGCACTTTGCTCTGCACACCAGCAAGGCTAGGATGGCTAGCTCCTTGGTGTGGAACAGCGATTGTTATTAGGGGATTATAGTCATCTTTGATGCTGGCGTCTCCTCCCTTTCTGATATGTAAATACTGTGTGACAGCACCACAAAGATGCCCAGTGTTGCTGCTGGAAGCCGCCCTGACAGTTAAGGTTCCTGCGCATTTATAATGTCAGTAAGGGAACTGGGCTTTCTGCGGAATAGATAATAAGAACAATTTCGTTTACGGTCTTGTTTCTTACAGTCCTCATCTTCCCTGTAGTGAGAGGCATCACTGGGGAAACTGGCAGAAGCGCAGGCTTTGTTGTCAGACTATAAGGCAAAGAGCCGTTTAACAGCAACAAAACCCTTAATCTACTTAGGGGGAAGATTTTGGAAATGTTTCTCTAAGTGTTAAACGTAAACAGAGGTTAAAGAATGAAGCAAAAATGAAAGCCTTATTAATGGGAAATACATCCTGATAAGTCAAATGGATTCCAGGCAGAGTAGTGAATTTAAATAATGGAACTGGTTAGTAGCTTCAAATTAGAATTAAAGAAAGAGGTAAAAACCTATTCTCACAAGTTGTTCAAAATAAAGCATTTACTGCTGGATTCTATATTGCCTCAGCCTGATTGAACTGTGTATGATAACGTGTGCCTTACCATCAAACCCCGCTGGGAGAAGTGTTTAATCAGGTGCCTTTGATATTATTGGAGTGAAAGCTACTTTGGATTCAAAAGAATCAAAGTGAAAAATTCTTTGCTTCTGCACTCTGTTTCAATCCACGGTGGTGGTCCATGATCTTTGTATTAACCCACCCAAATCTGCTCTAAATAGAATCGTGCCCTGACTGGTGGAATTTCAGGCTTGGCTTCAGAATCTTCTGAGAAAATTTGCTTTGGTTCATATCCATTTCAATTCTTAGTCGATCACAAATCACGTCAAGATAAAGATCATCCCGGCAGGGATTTTCATAGACTCTATTGACTACAATTAACAACCTCCTAATACTGATTTTAAATTACTCTTTCGAATAGCTTTGTCTGGCTTCCAAAGGAACTAAATGGACCCACTTGTTTCCCAAGATAGTTTGTATCTCACTGACTAACCTTGAACAGTTTATGAACTTTAACATAGACATCACAGATGAGATGGAAAATCAAATAACTTACTTTTCTCCTTCTTGCATGGAGCGAGTTTTCTCCAAGCTTGTTGCTGGAGTGTGGCGTTCACCTCCTGCTGCCAGCTCCCACTGGATGTCAGAACAAGTTAGAGTAGTCCTGCTGCTGCCAGTTTGAAGTTGGTCTTTAAATTATAATCAACACTGAAAGAGGCTTTTGGATGCAGGGAATTCAGTAACTTCTAATGGGACAGGTTTTGCTTTCCTGCAGCCAGGGTCATGAATATTGAGTGGGTCTTTTTGGGTGGGGTTTGTGGTTTAGACCCAGCCATCCACCAAGAAGCTTATGAAAGCTTACAGACTTGAGAAGGGAGCTGGGACTAAGGACATCTCTTCTGGGAGGTGGTCAGAGCAAATGATGGATGGAGGTGGGAGGGATCAGGGCAGACCAGCAAAGGGAGCTGGCAGTTGCCCTTGTCTTGAGAGGGATAGGACAAAGGATGCTTGGCCTTGAATGGTTGAAGCCCCAGGGGATTTAACAGAATCCAACTGCTAAGGACTACTAACGCATTTTACAGGAAGGGCTAAAGTTCTTTGGATACAATGACCTTACAGACAACTGAAAATAATCTAGAGTCAGACACCTTTAGTCTATTGATGTATTTCAGAAAGATAACATAAGAGACTAACAAATTACATGTCTTTTCCATTTACCATTACTTAGTGTTTCCAGTAAGTGTAGTTTCTCAGCTGAACTGTTCTTTCAAATTATTGTTAATTAAATAATACTCCCTGAGAAATCTGTCATTGCCAGCAGCCAGAAATGGATTTGTTGAGCTTGCCTGAGACTACTAATGCACCAACAGTCTCTTAATTGCCATAAGATTAATTTCAGTGGGGATTATTGTTCACTTTTCCCCAAGAGTCTCATAGTATGCTATATATTTGAAACTTTTCCTTTGTGCTTCTGTGAAAGGGGTTCTGTAAGGCCAGAGGGATCATCCACTCATCCACTCTCTAATGACTCGGCCGCTCGGTCATTCTTCACAGTTGGAAAAAGTGTGTGTTGTTGAATCTGTGATCTCGTCCTCTGTTTCTAAAGAAAAGCAACTGAGAACAGATTTTAAAACTGATCCCCGCCACAGTTCATTTCATTATCTTTACAATAAGAGACTTTGGCTGGGAGAAATCAGGTCGGGTCTGTCCAAGACCTCACTGTGAGATTACTCCTTGTCATGCTTTCCTAGAAGGCAGTAAGACAGAGTGGACAGAAAAGGACCACTGGATATGGTTGGAGGCAGGAAAGGAGAGGGCATTTGTCTCACAGAAGAACATGTTCCTCAGCCTAGGACTAAGCATGACCTTATTTGCAAGCATCTCCTTTCTGCTGTGAGCACAAGCATTAAGAGAAAGTCAGCCCTTTCCTGTGCGGGAAAAGCCTCCATATGCCATTTCAGAAGGAAGTGCTACTTCAGTCTTTCCCTACATGACCCCGTTTCCATCATAATGGATTCTATTTCCTCACCTTTTGACAGATACTTGGTGTTTTAATAAAGTTACGTGCTTGTTTCCGAGGAAATACACTTTAGAATGCATTTTGGTGGTATTTCATCCTAATAATTTAATTTGGCTGAATTAATATGTGCAGCTATGCCTGAGTGGAAAAGGAATGGTGATAGTGGAGAGAGAGAGAGAAAGAGAGAGAGAGAGAGAGAGAGAGAGAGAGAGGGAGGAGGGAGGGAAAGAGGGAGGGACCTATACTTCAACCACAATGCTCAGGTTTACATTTCAGAATCATGACAGTAAGTTTTTTAATAGTAAAAGATAATTTAGGTGAATAGTATGAAAATATATATAAAGTATTCTCAACATTACTTTCCTACGGTCACAATTATTGATTGCCTTTCTGATCATACTTTGATTTTATTCCATGTAAATCTTATTTTCCTTGCTAATCTTTCATTTCCCTTGCAGTCTCTCAGGTTTTTATCTCGTCTTCTCATTAAGACATGGATGGACAGGCATCTCTGCCTGTTTGGGGATACATGGCTGAGCACCCTTGAAGAAAAGCAGGGTCTTCTTCTGAACCCTGGGTGCCCATATGTCATTCTGCTCACAGTAGGAACTTTGTGATGATTGACAGAGCTCAGGAGTATTCTTCCTTTCTGCTTCCAGTTCGAAAGCATAGAGACTAAGACAACAAGGCCATTCCTGACCAGTGACAACACAGCATAGAAACAGATTGACACAGCGCTGTCCCGGTACCCTGCAGATGGCAACCGGAGGGCAGATCGTTTGCAGGCCTGGTGAGCTCTGGCCTCTGCCATCACTGGACTAACTCATCTTTGTCCCCATATGCCCCGAGCACCCGAATACACAAGCAGACATACACATAGTTAGTCAGCAAAGGGAGCACAAAGTAGTGTGTTAGGCTGGTGTCCATGTTGTTTATATTTCCTGAAGACCAGCAAACACCAGACTCAAATGCTCTCCACCGGATAGCAATGGGAAAAATGGTCTTTGGTGAGGAGTCTGAATCTATGGCAAAGGAACTCATTTAGAGCTGATTTCATCATGCGCATATACTCCTGCGTGGTGTGTGCTTTTGTACATGTGGTGGGTATGTTGTTGTACTTCTTGTTATGTATGTGATATATATATATATATATATATATATATATATATATATATACATATATATGGAGGAGCACACGCATTCATGTTTGATATGGGGATGGATGTCTTCCCTGATGACTCTCCATTTATTTTTGAGTGAGGGTCTCTCTGCTGAACTCAGAGCTTGTTGTTGGGTAGACTTGCCAGTCAGCAAGCTCCTGGGATCTGCCTGTTTTACCTCCCATCCTCCCATTATAGATTCAGGAAGTCACATCAGCTTTTTATGTGGGTCTTCACCATGAACTCAGGTCCTCCTGCTCAACACCAGGCACTGAGATCTCCCCAGACCCTAGCTATGTGTTTTCCTTCATTAATTTGTATGCATGCCAGGTGGCTGGAAACGACAAGGCACAGATGCAGATGTAACCACAGAGAGCTGTACCACTTGCGGGGGTTTCCTCTTTGACACACATACACATCTGTACTCCGGAGATTGTTTCTTATCTACATGCCACAGGCTCCCTTCCAGAATCCTCCCCCTTTAATGAAAGATTGCATCAGCATGAGGGTCCCATGTGCAAATGTGACTGTACACTGTGTCACTCCAGGATGATTGGGAAGGAAGGGGACACTAGGCTTCTGCCAAACTGGGCAGCAAGCGGGTATCAAAACTGCTAAGGCAGTCAGCCAGACCACCTGTCTGCAGGACAGCCAGTCTGTATTTTTAAAATAGTGTTATTTATATAAACATTTGCCAGTGTGCATATATGTTCATTCTCATTCAACAGGAGTGAGGTTTGCTCAGCTGCTTCCAGAGGCAGGGGGGGGGGAAGGGGGCGGGGGAGGGAGGCATACAGGACACTGGCTCCAGCCAATGGAGGAGCTTTCCATCTGCCCTCTGCTCTGCTTTTAACTAGCTAGCCAGACCAATGGTTTCAGCTTTGTTCTTTTTTTTTCTCTTGTTGTTCTGATCTGAAGCAGAGGCTGACATGAAACAAACATGGCATTTCCTTTTGAAAATTGAATTCTGAAATTGGCTCCCTCTTCCCAGAAGCACAGCACTGTTGTTGCCCCTCTCAGTTCTGTGAATGTCATAACGACTTTGCATTAAAAGCTCCAGGTTTGGAGGCAAATACCACAGTTTTCTTGTGGTCTTTTTCTCGGAGGAAGTTGGTGTTTGGTTTGGGGTGGTCTGTTGCAATGGTTAGACTGGAAATGATTTTCTCTCGGTAAAAGGCATGAAAGAAAACAAGTGATCAAATTAATCCTATACATCTTCCCTGCATTTTTATTAGCACATTTTAAGGGGACATAGCAAAATGTGTAGTCATCAAACAAGGCTTTTTGAGGAATGCCTTTAGAGTCATTCACATGGTAGAGTTTACATTAAGTGGTCACACATATCCAGCAGGTCATAGCCCAGGGCCAACTCACTATAGCTGAAGTGATGATTATGGTAAGTGGAGTCCCATGGGCATGGTGTATGGTGTGCGGATGGCTGTGCTCTTTCTAAGGCAAGTTGGAAGACTTAATGGGACTTCAGAGGGCAAAAAAGAGTAACTGGAGGGAAAGGAACTGGAAGCAGGAATAAACAGTGATACACACACACACACGCATGCACACACACACACAGACACACACACACACACATCTACATGTACAAGCCGACAGGAAGCTTCCTCACAGTGTCCTTAGCATATATTGAAGTCTTGCACCCTTATGAGCTGTAAGGAAAATGGGCTGTTTGGGAAGAGGGGAGGATCTGGGAATCCTGGCTACCCCTTAGGGCTGCTGCCTCTGCCTGTAGTGACACTCGGGCGGTAACTCTGTTTTGCGCATGCGCGCAGAGCGGCTGTCAGATGGTGCTGCTCTTGCAGATGCAGTTGAGGCATTATTGATTAATAATGAGAGTAATGACAAAGAAGGGACGTGAACTTGGTTTTATGCACAGCTGGATTTTTTAAACTTTCTTTTTTGATTTATTCTCTGTGTCTTTCACATCGTGCAATCCCATCCCATTCATCTATCCCTCACATCCACCATCTCCCCTGCAACCTCTCCCTGCCACAAATAAAATAAAGTAAAATTTAAGATAAAAAGGAAGAAAAAAGAAAGAAGGAAGAAAGGGAAAATCTCGTCATGGAAGTTGCACTGTGGCACAGTGGGTCACCCGGTAAACCCCGTTAGCCATGCATCTTCACATACAAGTGTTCGCGCAAGGAATCATTGGTTTGGCTGGAGGCCTCTGGTCTCTGCTACACATACTAATGCTGGATCCTCACTGAGCTTCTTCCTGGATGTTCCATTGCGGCCCTGTGTGTCATGAAGGCCCTGTCGCTCCTGGTCTGCAGGACACCTCCTCCCCTCTACATCTGTGCTCTAGCAGATCACAGATGAGGTGGTTGTTGGTTTGGGACAACCCATAACCCTGGTTCTGGGCCTGGGTAGTTGAGGCATTGGTCAGCCTTCCTACAGCTGGATTTTATGCTGTGTTCTCCACTTTCTTCACAGGCTTTGTGGGCGTGGGCAAATATTTCACCTCTTTATGTTTTCCTCCTCATGCATGCATACAGAAGTGACAAGCCAGTCCCTCAGAGATGACCCAAGTCGTTTTCCAAGCTGTGGGCCTCAATGAGCCCTACTGTTAGTACTAGAAAGGCAGGCACTAGAGGTTTTCCAGGCGTTCTCCAGTTTAGATTCTACTGTTGTGGTTTGAAGAAAGTGACTTAACTTTTCTCCTGTGACTTAGAGTTTTTAGCACAGCACACAGAAGTGTAAGGTTGCTACATGTATGAAATTATCTCCCAAATCACTAAAGGACAGGGTAGAACATGATAGATATGCAATGGGAGCTGCGGTCTTCCCCGTTGTAGGAAGCACAATAATCCCGGGGGTGAGCCATAATGTGCAGCTTTCTTCATAATTGCCTGGATCTTTCTGTCATGTATTTGGATCTTCCAGTGTAGAATTTCATGTCAGGTATTGGTCAACCGTGGTGGTTTTCCCAAGACTGTTAATGTTGTAGGCTCTGTGTTTGGTGTGAAATGGAATCTCTTTAGCATTAGGCTAAAAAGTTTTATCTTAACTGTCATGCGAATACTATTTCTGATTTTCTTTTCAGAGGCAAAACCCCTAACTGCTGCAAACATGCTTCTCCACTGTGATTATATGTTCTCAAGTGGATAGGGAGGAAAGCTGGGCCTCATGTACTTCCCCAAGGACAGACCAGGAAGCACACCCTGCGATAGCACTATTTGCATATGATCCTAGTGAGACAATCCGATGAAGATAACTCAGCACTGTTTCCAAGATCCATTCACCACGGAGCAGAGACTTAGAGCCACTATCAGACACTTGTTTCGGATCCCTGCTCAGCAGAACTTCTCCCTTGCCAAAGGATGCTCCCCTGCAGTCTTTGCTAACAGTGCACGCTGCCTCTTGTCAAGTCAAAGCGAGTCTTGGAGTGGGTGGAACTGGGACAAGTCTGTGCTGTGCATAATCAGAGTATCACAGTGAAAAAGTTGAGCAAAGAGCAGTAGGCGGGCAAGGGACAGCAGATGCCCTCTCTGCTCCTCTGGAGGCTGACCCAAGCGTGCTTTAAGGTCTCTTTCTTCCTCAGTGTTAGCGTGAGAGAGCTCTGTTTTCTCTCAAACCAAAACGTCAGCAGTGAAATCATGTCTCGCGCGAGAAGCTGGCCTTAAATGGTGGACCTATGCAAAACAGTGTCTCAAGATTTCCATAGAACTGATTCCTCTTCCCATCCCCTGGACTGTTTTTAACATTTTATTAATGAGTTGAATTGAGCAAGGTAGACATAAGAGGACAGCAATGACATCACAAACAGCATATTTCATCACTGCATGTGGCCAGAGCATCATATAATGAAAGACTTGCAATCTTTTAGGGAAATGTAATATACAATATGTAGTATTTCATTGAAATGGGTTTCTATGGTAGATGATACAAAATAACTTTGGACATTCATAGCATAAAAAGACTAGGTTGTTTTTGTTTAAAAGACAAAGTGACTCTGGAGTCACTGCGAATTATTTACCTAATAAATATTATATCTGCATCTATTTTTAAAATGCAACAACAATTACTATTCTCACAGCAACAAGAAACTGTAAGTTTCTGCTAAGAAATATACCTACATTCAGATTTATACTGTTTTCATCACCAGTGTGTCTGCTTCCCAGGACACAGTCCATATCTGATGGCATCCTAATGGCTTCTGTAGACGGAGGCGTGAGGACGCTGGTTACTGACTTTGTCCTCACACTCATCTTCTTCAACATGTGTTCCTCGGACTTCAGCTTTCCATGTTGTCAAATCTTCTTGTCTCACTACAGTGTATGTGTGTGTGTGTGTGTGTGTGTGTGTGTGTGTGTGTGTGCATGAGTGCATTGTGCATAGGCATATACCACGGTGTATCTGAGGTGGCCAGGGGACAACCCATGGAAGTTATTTCCCTCCTTCCTGGGATTTGAACTCAGATTGTCTAAGCCATCTGGCTAACCCTGCATGGCTAATTTTAAAAAAGCAATTACAGCTTTCTCAGTATAGTTATAAATTTCCAGTCCAGGTCATCCTTTCTTAGAATTAAGAATTATTATATTTGTAAGGTACTACATTTAGAATTTAAAATTTTTGAAGATTAGAATATTTATTCAATTTTGCAACTCTGGTAATTCTAGCCAAATACAGGGTGAAGGAGAGTTCATCTGTATTTTTGTGCTTTGATTCGTTAAATAAAAAAGTTGCCTGGGCCATTTGATAGGGCAGGACTTAGATAGGCGGGGAAAAGAAAAGAGGACGCTGGGAAGAAGACTGGGTCAGAGCCAGTCGCCATGAAGCTCCCGCCGCAGATGGATGTATCTTAGA
>JAQHUG010000428.1:997084-1046950 GCA_028555095.1 Dicrostonyx torquatus | reverse complement strand
GCCTTGGGCTCCCCATAGGACAGGGTAACCTGCACCATCTTAAGGAAGCAGGGGGAGGGCGGTGGGGTAGTGGGGGAGCGGGAGGGCTGGGAACAAGGGGAGTAAATGTAAATTTGGCTTTTAACAAAAATAAATAAATAAATAAAAAAAAAGTTTCAAAAAAAAAAAAAAAAAAAAGAAAGTCTCCTCTCTGCTGTGAGCTTTCACAGTGCTGGCAAGTGCAAGGTGCACTACTGGAAAAGTAATAGCCAGTCTTTTCAGCTGTACACCCTGTGAGCACCAGTAACGACTAGCCTAGCAAGACATGCCCACTGACACAATACTGGCAGGAATGTCATGGGAGTAACATACCACTTTCTGATTGGTTTTAAGGTCACAAAATGAAACAAACCTATGTGTGATACTATTATTTAAGCCAAACATTTGTAACCAAGTAGATGATAGGCTATAGAGGAGAGCATATCACTATTATTGTGCTAAATGGACATAGTATTGCTATTTCCCGAGATCAATGTTTCTCTACTGTCAACAGCAAACTTCCTTTGGTGCTACTGTAGGTGGGGATAAATACAGAGAAACACACCTGGCACAGAGAATAGGAGTCTGTGGAATGCTCAGCTCTAAGTTGGACATCTATATTCTATTCCTCTTCCCAAGGCTCAGGAATCATTGCAGAGAGGGTGGAAAGATTTTAAGAGGCAGAGGCAGTGAATGACTGAGGAAACAGTGTTTTCTGGACACAACAGGACAGGCTGCACACATGAGCTCACAGTAGTTGTGACAGTATACACAGGACCTGCACAATCTCAAGTCACACAACAATCCCAACATGAAGAGCTATCAGCAACTGACAGCTGCTGAGAAAAGATCAGCCATGCTCCACTCAAAGGCCCCACACCCGAGAGCATATTGGAGCACTAATTAGACTCAATGCCTTAAGACAATGAGGACCCAGTGTTGGGCAGATAGGGAACTATGGTTGATCTCAAGGCACTGGAGGAGGAGTGAATGTGATCAAAGTACACTGCAAGCAATTCTCATTTAATTTTAAATATAGAAAATTTATATATTAATAGAATTCACCATGTGTTAAAAATAAAATGAAAGATACATTTTACAACTGACTCCCAAAATTTCTGGAAAATTTGCAACTTACTTTCATATGCTACATGTCACTACCACAAGGCAAAATCCAAAGTAAAAGATCTGAAACTTCATGAAATATTTAAACTATGAACAGAGTTTATAGAGCTAAATTGAAATATATGACTGGTAATTAAGAAGTTCAATTGTTATTAGCTATAAAGAAAGATGCTAATGATGTTCAAACATGCCTCCAAGTTTTGTTGTGCACATTAAAAGAAATAAAATAGTTGACAGCTAAAAAATACTTATAGCTTATTAATTTCAACCACACTGAAAAATAATATGATGAAATTATAGCTAGGTTTTTTTATTTTAGAGGTTAGCTTATATATTTTATATCCTATTAAATCTAGAATCTAGATGACAGAAGATTGCATGCAAGACTCTTGATTTTAATTCATTGAAGAACCAAAACTCTCATTCATTTATCCAGCATATTTTTCTATTTCAAGATTTAGGCTGTCTTCCTAAATAGCATAAATATTTTTATAAAATTTTACTTCCAGAATTCTCCACGGGATCAGCTTAATTTTTATGATTCTATTAACTCAAAACAATTTATACTGTCTTACTTGATATTCTCTGTAAATGGAAGTGATGCAATTATGCTATTTTAAATAATTTACAGTGCCAAGTTTCCTACCACATATCCATCTGGACAATGTATTATTCTGCCTACGTGACTATTGGATGCCAACATGCTACCTGGTCTTTTAATGCAAATGCCATTAGCAATGTAAGGATTAGACAAAATGTATGTGTTGGTGATGTATTTTAATTTAACACATGGCATAGAAGGGTGAGTGACAAATTGCAGTTAGTCACAAATAAGGGAAGAACTCATTTCTTTGGAGTGTTCAAGTCACAGGTGAATAGCAAGAAGGTTTTATTTCTCCCCTGATGGAGTAAATTCATCTCCTTAAAAGTCACCTTTACACCTTTTACTTATTACCATGAAGGCTTCATTTTGTGTTTCAATTTTATGTGAATAAAACATTAATTTTAAGTGAGAGACATTGTTGGGTGCTGGAATTAAATGAAATTGTTATTAGTTTGAGTGGTAAAGGTGTAGGGTCTGGGTTCATGTTTGCCTTTAGCAGGAAAAGTATTCTATGAATATGGGTTTTTTTTGCCACAGAAAAAAACATATAAATGAGACCGTGAAATTGTAATTCATTAGTTGTTTTTCTAAGAACCTGGAGTCAAGGTGTACATCTGGTATCCTCAGGTAGAGGAGATAGTATGTGAAGTTATCAGATCTTTACTACTCAAAGAATAGGTATGGCCACTTAGGGTTGATTCCAGTCAATGGGAAGGGATGACTGGACATTGAGAAAGGAACTTCAGAGGTTACCAGGCTAAAAGCCAAAGCTAATTCTTTCAGTAACAATGCCTGGTATTTTCTTAAACACCTCAAGAAAGTTTATGAATGATATATAAAGTCTTCAGTTTGGCAGGATAGGAGAAAAGGTGGTGGTACAACAGGATGAATATATGTAGTGATGTTTCATTTGTATTTTAATAAATAAAGCTTGCCTGAAGATCTGAGAGTAAAACAGCCCCACAGGTCAGCCTTACAGACTAGGTCCTGGTGACACACACCTTTAATCCCAGTCCTAGAGAGGAGTATAAGATGGAAGAAGACAGTTTTCAGGCAGTCTCATCCTGAGTTTCCTGGAGACAGGATCATCATTTCCGACTGAGGTAGAGGTAAGAGCCTGTGACTGGCTGTTTCGCTTTTCTAATCTCTAGGTTGAAGTCCAATATCTATCTCTGGGATTTTATTAATTGTACTTCAGCTATCAAAAAAGTTTTCTCATACTCCACATTGTTATAGTTTGAATAAGAAATGTCTCCCACAAGCTCATTGTTGAAGGTTGGGTCCCCGGGTGATGACACTATTTTAGAAGGTCCTAGAAACTTTAGGAGATGGAGCCAAGTTGGCAGAAGAAAGCCACTTTCAGTGATTTCTTTCTTCCTGGCCGCCTCCCCCAGTATGTGTCCCTGCAATCTACTCTAAAGTATGGGCTCCCACATATGTCCATGTCACTGTATTGTGCCTCACTATGGGTCTGTAGTCAACAGAACTATAGACCGTGAACTGATGTTGATACCTCTGTACCTGTAAGCCATAATATATTTCTCACTCAGTAAATGACATATCTTTGTGAAAACAAAATTCTTTGGTTTAGTAAGAGTCAGCAGAGCCATGCAGCTCTACTAGGGGTAAGTGCGGGCGACTGGTGATAGGTGCGAGCTGAGTATTAAGCAATGCACACTCCTCCTTTCTGCCATTAACACACTTTCTGACAGGGAAGTTCCTACGACTTTCACCTTTTTCCTTCCCTTCATTCACTCCTGTATCCTTTAGTATTACTGGGCTTTGACCTCTCTGGTTAAATTGAAATGTACCCAACTCACCCAGTGCATTTTTGCTCAGTTATGGATGCTTTTGAGGCTTGTATTATTTGGTCCATCTATTTCTCTGAGTATTGAGACAAGAAGAAAGTTATTCTAAGAGCTCTAAAGTGTTTATGAGACCATGATTTTTATAAGAGGCATGAGTGTGTGAGATTGAACTTTCTGTAGCTTCTCCTCAAGGTTGAGCAAGATCCAACTTTGCTTAGCATAATTTTGTTCTTGATTTCCCTTTCTTCATTTTGTGGTTAGATGATCATAAGTGAAACATTGTTTTCTCTGCTTTAGACATATGATCCGATTCAGTGTCCTGCAGTGACAGGAGACAGATCACTTTACTTTGCCAATGAGAAAGCTGAAGTTGGCAGTAGTGGTGTGGTCTGCGGTTAATACCACAGGATGGAGTCCTCATCAGGTGCAGAGTATGAAGCAACTGTGGTGAGAAGCAGACAATTGGTTGCTGAGAACACACATTGCTGGGGGGAAGCATGTGTTAAAGGATGGTATTTATAGGGCAGATCAGGTGAGTGTGAAGGAGCAGAATTACCTACATGGGGATGTTGGCAATGTAGCTGTAACCACTCTGGGCAGGGGAGCAGAGTCAGGATGTAAACTTAGTCACTCTTTTATGTTCTTTTTCCAAAGCAAACAATTGCTTTAGTTCACTAAACTTATGCTGATTATTTAGATATCTGTCTCATAAACAGTGGATTTTTTTCACGGGTTTTGGCTGCGACATCTTCAACTTTCAGTGTAAATACAAACAGATAATATGATCGTGCAGTCCCCATGCCTTTTCATATCCTCTAACATTTGTGAAATCACACTTTGCAGACTGGCCTCCCAACATGCTGGCTCCTCTCCTTCAATATCAGGGTCTTCCTTTTTTTTCTCTGATCTCTGCTGTTTCTCAAGAGCCACCATTAACACATATGTAAATCTCCCACACTTAGAGGTTGCAAACGTTATCCAGTATATTTAGTTAACTCATTGCTATTGATCTATAATCTCCAGTTCTCTTTAAATTTCTTGCCAGAGCATAAAGCTTGTATGCACAAATCTCCCCAACTCTGTAACTCAGTATCTAAATGTAAAATTCTTGTAAATTCCATTTTGTATTCCCACAAGAATCCTGAATTTAAAATTTATATGACCCAACTGAACACAGTAGGTCTCTGTATCCAAGCATTATGATCAACTGTCTGCATCTCTTCTTTACAAAGGCAGCCATAACACTTTCAGAAGATAGGTTGCAGTTCCATGGCCTAAGAAATGCTTAGCAAGCCGAGCAGTGGTGGCACACGCCTTTAATCCCAGCACTCGGGAGGCAGAGGCAGGCGGATCTTTGTGAGTTCGAGACCAGCCTGGGCTACAAGAGCTAGTTCCAGGACAGGCTCCAAAGCCACAGAGAAACCCTGTCTTGAAAAACCAAAAAGAAAAAAAAAAAGAAATGCTTAGCACTGTTGTGTAGTCCTCCTAGATAAAGCTATAGCATCAGCAATGATCCTCCCGTGCAGGCAATATCAGCCCCTGTGGAGAGAACACAGTTACTGGGCACCCTCCTATGCAGCTTGCTTTGCTGTGTCAATGTTGCTCATCTGCTTATACTTGGCTTTGGTTTTAGGATTAATCTTCCTGTTATTGTGTCTTTGTTAAACTGAACTGAGACAGGACAAACACACTTCTGAATATAAAAAGATGAAAAATTTAAAGCAGACTCAGGTGGGCAAATGTATCAAATGATAGAGAAAGAAGAAGGATGAGAACTGAGGAAAGGTCAATGATGGTGATGGAAAAAAGTGATTATGCATTTTAATTATTATTGAGTGTGAGTGTGTATGTGCACATGAGTGTAGGTGCACATGTGATGTCACACATGCGCAGGACAGAGGACAGCTTGAGAGACTAGATTCTCTCTTTTCACCCTAGTTTGGCTTTTGAGGACTGGATTTAAGTTGACAGGTTTTATTCTGAGTAAGCTTGCTGGCTCCCAATTTGTAACTCTTGAGTACATAATTTTAGAGAAATTGAAGGAGAGGAAGACAAACTACAGGGACATAAAAGGGAGTAGAGGAAAGATGATTCAGAAGGCTCATTGATTCCTAGATTCAGTTAGAGCCACGTTTCAAAATATAGAGTACAATAGAGGAATTTACGTGCTGACATGAGGCCTCCATGAGAACTCACCCAGTCATAACCACTCTCATATAACTGCACATATGCATGTACATTCATATATATATATATATATATATATACATCACATATATACACACATACAAAATAAATACAGACTTAGCAATTAAAAACTATTTAATTAGTTTGAAAACCCCCAGCATACTATGACTGCTGAAATGAATATGGTAGACAAAAATTCCCCAGCCAGTACCAGGTATGGTAGCTCATGCCTTTAATTCCAGCATTCCAAAGGTAGGGATAGGTAGATCTGTATGAGTTTGCGGTTAGCCTAGTCTAGACAGTAAGATCCATGTCAACTAAAGCTACAGAGTGAGGCCCTGTCTTAAAACAGCAAAGCAACAGAAAACAAAGCAAAAACCCGACCCAAATTGAAGCTTTTGAAGGAGTTAGAAGAAGGTTGTGTGCATCACTAGAAGAAGGAATGATATAAATAAATGACAAGATTTTTATTGAAGAAACTGTTGAGTGTCGAACGTGTAATAAAGACCTGAGAAAGCATTTAGAGGACCCCCTTTCTTCTGCTAGCACCAGGCACAGGAGGAAGTACACTAAAGAAATTAGAAAAACAGTGAGTTTCTAAATGTGAGAAAAGCTACAAAATGCCAACATATGGATCTGAAACTACGAAGGAACAAAGAAGGTCAAGAACCTAAAGGTACAGTCAACAGCGGTACTGCTTCACGAAGTTTTAGCGTAGAGAGGATATGTTGAAAGTCCTGCTTCCTTCAGCGACAACTTCCTGCTGAAGCTCTGCCATGCAATTTCCCATGAGCCACACTTACGGCTTCGCACAGAACTTGGAATCTTCCTTCTCTGTGAGTGTGCACACACGTGCCCGTGTGTGTGTGTGTGTGTGTGTGTGTGTGTGTGTGTGTGTATGCGTGCGGGTCTCTCACTGAGCCTACGTCTCTACCTACCTGTGTCAGGATACTAAGTCTGGCTTTTACGTGAGTGTTGGGGATCTGAGTGCAGTTCATCATGCTTTGCACCATGCTCCTTATGGATACCTCAGGCCATTTTTTACTTTTGATTCTGTTGACTTTTCCAAGACAGATTTATCTACTCTTAGTTTAAAAGACCACTGACTAATCATTTACAAAGTTCAACTTTTCTCCTACTTATTAACATCAGCTCTTTAAAAAACTGCTTATTTATTGTTTGTTTGTGTGATGCGTGTGTATCATTACGAGTGCACAAGTGCCAGGGTCCGTGTGTCAAAGTCAGAGGATAACTTCCATGAGACGGTTCTCACCTGTCTTGTTTCTACCATGCTCGAGGCTAAGCAGAAAGCATACTAGTGATTCTTTTGTTCCACCTTCCCTTCAAAGTGCTATGATTACAGAAGTCTACCGCCACATCTGGCTTCAACAGCTCACTCTTTTCCTCTCCTCTCCTCTCCTCTCCTCCTCTCCCCTCTCCTCCCCTCCCCTTCCCTCCTCTTCCATTTGTTTGTTTTATTCTAGACAGGGTTTCTCTTTATGGCCCTGGCTTTCTTGGAGAAGACCAGGCTGGTCCCAGACTCAGAGATCTGCTTGCCTCTGCCTCCCGAGTGGCTTGAGCCACCACTATCCAACTCAAAACCATTTTTAATGTGGTTCCAGGAATTTGACTCAGGTGGACAGGCTAATTCAACATCCTTCTTGGCCTTGGACATAAAGCAAAGTATATGTAAAGGTTCCCAGAAAGATATAAGGCAGTCTCAAGAAACACTAAAAAATCTGTTTCTCTTTCTAGGACCTAGATAGTTTGATGTATCCATTCATCCTTCATATCCGTGTCTTTGATGTAATGTCCTCATCCATCTGCTGTTTCCTTCTATTTAGTGGATACGGGCCTGGACGCAGCCTTCTGATATTTGTGCTCTCTGGTGGAGTATGGACTGTGAGGAATTGGAGACAATCCACATATTAGCAAATTCTACAGAAAGACCGTCTGTAACATGCAGGCTCCCTTAACCAGAAGCAAACTACAGACTTGTACATTACTGAAACGTACAGACTGAATGATGGATCTAGGAAGAAAATATGGAATGGACCTGGATGGCCAGTGTTTCACCCTTTCACACTGCACTTGTTCCACAGGTGGGTAAGTGGACTTGGGCTGCCAATGGTGTTTTGGCACCTGTAACTTAGCAGACTTTACTGGTGTCTACTGTCTCGTTTCCCTTTCTTCCCATTGTATGGCACTGCTGATCTTTTGGAATTTGTGCAAAAACACCATGAAGAGACCCTGAACATTTTCTTCAGAAAGCTGTGCTGCTCAGAATGCAACCCAAGAGATAAGGAGCTCATTCCAGAATGTAAATGTCCTGCTTACTCTGTGAAAGAAAATCCCCCCAGAGAAGCAGTGCTGGCAGGCCAGACAACACACTCACTGATGCAGATGATTTGCATTCTGGTGTTGGCTCCCTGTCTTGTCACAGGCTGGGGACGATTTATGGACAGGTGTTTATCAAGCTCCACTGTGACTAGCCCTGCTCTGCAGTGCAGATTGCAAATGCAGGGTCTGTGATGCTGGGCTGCGCCTGTGGCAAGGTGGCTGTAGACAGCACAGGAACCCTTGTCAGCATTTCAACAATGGAGGTTTGCTTAAATCCCACATTTCCAACCTCTCTTCTTTACACCTTTATTTTGGTACCTTAAACATCATGATGGTTGTTTAACCATCAATGATTGGGTTGGTTCCAGATTCTTATAAGACAGCAATCAATGGAAATGATAGGCACAATATCTGTGAGTCAGGACATGAACTTTCAAGGAACCCAAGGGACAAACGGAGCACTAAGCATGGTTGTGTTTGCCTGCTGGCACCAGAGCCATTTGATTTCAGAACCCCTAAGGATCAAGGCGATTATTAAACAAGGAGGAGCTTAGCTCATCCCCAGCTTGCCCACAACTGACACTAACCCTCCCCCACTCCTCTCTTCCTCTTTCTGTCCATTCCAGTGTATAAGATTTCCCTCACACCTTTACCATGGTAAAGACACTCAAATCGCCCACTAAGAACCTGTTCGGCCATGAGATGAAAGGAAGGAGAATCTCATCTTTTTATTCTAAGCAGAATCCTAGTAAATAGCACCAGTCTCACACGCAGTATTTTTGTCCAGGAACCTGGGACTTTATCTGTAGATGAGGGTGGGTGTCAAAGGTCACTCCAGAGGGCCAGTCCTAAGTAATTAACCACCAAAGATAACTTCTCAGAACTGTTTCACTGTTCACATCCTCAAGGGGGTGGAGTATACCCAAGGACCACTCTAGAAGTGCCCTTCAGTTTCTAATGGTTCACTGATCTCCTTGGCATGAAGCTTCTAATTTCACTATTCCCTTTAGTCATTTCAAACTTCAACAAATGGTGTTTGATTTGCCTTCCCTGTAAGCATAGCACAGTCTCTGGTCTAGGCCACATTTCTGGAAGCTATCTTCCTGGCAGTTGAAAGAGTTGCATAGATTTCCCCTTGTTGAACTAAGAATGCTAATTAAAGCTGAAAGTTCTAAGTGAGCATGGTAATACATGGGGCTGGATGGCGGGTAGTTTTTACTGAGCCATCCTTGGGTAAACATCTGGAAGGATGCTCTGATGTTGGAAGATAGATGCCTTGGTACAAGCCAATGCTTAGCTGGGGGCCTCTTAACTTTGTTATATGATTTCTTTGCTTTTATATATTTACTTGCTATAAAATAAGAGTTGTTATATCTAGAGATTAGAGGAACATGAGACATGAGTGTCAGGTTAGCTCTTCTTCAGTCTAAAGTCATCTGAATTCACAATTCCAAGCAAGGCATGGATGGGCGAATACAGAAATGATACAACATGTAAGCTTTTCACACAAGAAATTAGAAGTGTTTGGCAAAGACACATTCTACCGAATGCAAATCACACTTTTAGGAATTAAAAATTCCTAAAATTAGTTACAGCCATGGCACTCTGAATGTGCCTGATTCTGTTGGAAGACTAAGCAGGGTAAGGTCTGGCTCATACTTTAATGAATAAAGTGTTTTCACTAAATAAAAAAAACATACAAACGTTATAAGACTTTGAAGACTATAAAATAAGGAGTGATCAAATTTGAGTGCTAATAAACACTTGAGGGAAACTGGCATTGCAAATGGTACCAGGTGCCCTGGCTGTCAACATGGCTGTATTTTATGGGTGCTAGTCCTCTTAAGTGTTTCTTATCTTGGCCTCACCATCTTCAATATAATTTATTGAATGCCTTCATTGTGCAAAGTTCATTTTATTGCTTATTTGGTTTACTTAATAAAAAAAAACAGTTAGCACTGGAATGAGTAGAAGTCCTAAATTTTGTTCTTAAAGTTCAGTAAAATTTATCTATCAGTATGTTTAGCACATGTCGAGCATACATGTGCTTCATGAAGTCAATACTCCATAAGATGAATGTGGAGAGGCCTTCTAAAATTAATTTATTAAAGGGATTCAGAAAATAATTAGAATCAATCCTACAACTTAGTATATTTGGGTTGTAAACCTAGACATAACTATGTACCAAGTTATCATTGATTTATCCACATAAGAAATTAAGGTAAAATAAAACAAAATTGAAAAAATGACTGCCACCTAGCCACAGTGATAGGAGATTCTATACATTCTACTAGAAGAGAAAAATACTCACCAATTTACTCAGCTGTGAACTGTGTGAGCAAGATATGTCCAGTGTATAGTATTGGCACAAATGTCATGGAAGTAACCAATCAGTTTCTGATTGTACTTAAGGTCACAAGATTAAACCCATATTTGGTATTGTTATTGAAGCCAAGAATCTATGGTTAGATAGGTGATAGGCCCTGGAGGAGAACCTATCACTCTTGCTGAATGAACTTATTATTAAATTGGTTCCTAATGAGTTCCTATGTATAACGAATGATCTTTCTATGTAGATTAGTGCTTCTCTCAACCATTATCAGAGAAGCTTTGTTTTGCAGTAGATGGTGATTAACACAGGGACAGAGAGTAAGAGACTGGTATACTGGCATGCCCTCCTAAATGGGGCATCTATATTAAACACCCTTCTCCCAATGCTCAGAGACCATTGCAGAAGAGGGCGCAGCCATGCTGTGAGAACGATCCCTACAAAAGTTAGTTTTCTGGAGCTACAGGTTGTGATAGCAGGTATAAGATGGACTCAAGCTCAAGCGAAATAGAACCCCATCATGGAGGGGAAGGTGAGCAAAGTCCTCGCCCTAGCTGAGGAGCTACTGGCAATAGATTACTCTTTGAGATTGAGAGGCAGTTCCCCTAAAGCCATGGTTTCTGGTAGGTTAACTGTTTCAGCAGATAGCCACTTAAGAGTATTTGGGCTACAGAAAATAGACTCAATGATTTTCATTTTTGGTATGTTTTTAAAGAGGATACAAAGTTGAATGAGCAGGGGATAGGGAGAGGTGAGGGGGAAAATAAATATGACCAAAATTAATTGTAAAAAATATCAAATAATTAATAAATACCTTTTAAAATCTAAAAAAATTCATTCTTTTTGTGTGCACAAGTGTGTGTGTGTGTGTGTGTGTGTGTGTGTGTGTGTAAGTAGGCAGGTAGGTAGGGGCATGCCATAGTGAGCACATGGAGGTTGGAATACAACTTTTGGGGGTCATTTCTCTCTTTCCACATGGATTCCAGGGATCAGACTCAGATTATTGGACATGGTGATGAACACTTTTACAGTGAGATCACTGGTACTCGGAGCGAATTTTAGGAAAAGTAATTACTGCACAGGAAGGAGGATGGGATCTTACAGGGCTGCATATGACAAGAAATTTCATGATCAACCAATTTGAAAGCAGGGAGATTTTAGATGAAGAATTATTAAGAATGTTCACTTACTATAAAGATTTCATATAATCTATATGGGTTTTTAAAATTGGTGTTTTTGAAATGGAGTTTCATCACACAGCCTAGGCTGTACTCAGACTCACTGTATCTGGGTCCAGTTCCCCTTTTCAAATATATTTGTACATCTATTTGCTCATGTATGTATGTACACTCTTCATCTGCGTGAGTTTGTGTGTCACGGGGTGTGTGCAGTGGTCAGAAGAATCTGCATGAGTTTGTCTGTGTGTCACGGGGTGTGTGCAGTGGTCGGAGGAATCTGCGTGAGTTTGCCTGTGTGTCACGGGGTGTGTGCAGTGGTCGGAAGAATCTGCTTGAGTTTGTCTGTGTGTCACGGGGTGTGTGCAGTGGTCGGAGGAAGTGTGCAGGTGTTGTTCCTTCCTCCTATGGGTCCAGGATATGAAGTTCACGTTGTCAGCCTCCGTGGCCACTCCATCTTGCCCATCCCTAGTTCCTGTCTTGGCACTCCGTTTGGAGGCTGTATGGTGCTCCTCACTCTCCTGGTTTTATGATTCTCTGGACCCTCTTTTGGTTGTACTTCCACAGGCTATAGTATTTCAGGGACAGGGAAACGCCTTCTGAATGTTGAGGAAGCCATGGGCTATAGCATTTCAGGGACAGGGAAGCCTTCTGAATGTTGAGGAAGTCATCTGTGCTGCTGCAGGCTAACATGCACCCTTAATTACCAAAGGGATTTTTAGTCTGAACTGTAAATCAGATGCAGAATTCATGTTATTACAGAAACGGAGACCCTTGCCTTTTACATAATACACTACATAGCAAAGAGCTGCGAGCACCCCATTGTAAGCGGCGCTTTGAGGTCCTCTCCAGCTGAGGCTTTAGAATGCAGGCTTGGCTTTTCCCAATGCCTTTTTCAGACAAGCCTTCCTTTGAACACTCACTTTATTGTTTGGGAAGTGTGACAGTGACAAAATCATTTTGCTTTGTTAAAAACAAACCAATACTGTTATTTCAGCATCTGCAGTCACTTATCAGACGATCTGGCTTCAAATGAGTTTAAAAACCAGAGCACTGTAGGAGTTCTTGGTCAGCTCCATTGTTAAAGATGGCCTCTGTCTGTCTGTCTGTTTTCCTGTGCTGAGCCTGTGGGGCACCTCTGTCCAGAGCACGTGTGCTTGAGAGAGCGGCACTCTGTCCAGGCACGTCTACCCTGTCAGCTGCTCTCTTTCTGGTTAACCCCATATACACAGCACCCATGATGCCAGGGAAGAAAGCCAACATGCTCCCTAGGCGCCATCAGTGTTGGAGGAGTCAAGGAGATATAAAGGCAAGGAGGCAGGCCAAAGAGAAACAGGAGAGTCAGCACAGAGGAGGGAGTAGGCAGGGAAGGAGGAGATGAAGGCAGGGACCCAGTAAGCTTGAGTGCAGAAGCCAGTTGAACTGAAAATCTACTGCTAAGATATCATTGGTCCCAGTTTGTAACCCTTGAATGCTTCTTCGTTTCATCTGTCTGTCTGTCTGTCTGTCTGTTAATTACTACCTATGTACCTTACTCTACTACTCAAAGTCTCTGCCTTCAGCTGGGGAATCTGTGCCAAGTGCCAGTGTTTCGTGTCCTCCACCTTGAGCTTCATCTCACCCCACCTGAAACCACTGTAAGAAAGGAGTAGAGGAGGGATGCATTGCCCTGGGGAGAGCAATGCAATCTGAACACTTCCATGGAATTAGAATACGAAGATTTCTAGACACTGCATACAAATCATTGTTACAAATGGCCTGGAATCCAGAGGAAAATGTGAATTCCTTAAGATAACATGGATGCCAGAGACAGCCCATGAATCAGCCTCCTGAGCCATGGGCTATGTGTCCTCTTAATCCCGAACCTTACTTCTGTATGGCCCTGTTGAACCATTTAACAAAGGTGTTAGGGCAAGGGTGAATGAGGGATGGGCTGCCATTACTTCCTGTGGTATAAGTGGGGTTAACAAATCTCTCAGCATTCAGAAATTTTAGTGAACACTCTCAACTCTTCATTTAACAATATTTAATAACGTCTATGTACGTTCTGTGTATTATGAAGCAAGCACACAGGACCAATAATATTTTATGCATTCTCATCAAGAGTGAAATTGTAAGGGCCATAAATAGCCTGATGGAAGGGGATGATGAACACTTGGCTCATAAATCCCATTTGCTCAGCTGGAAGAGCAGAGGGTTGTGGATGGGAATTCTCCCTCTGTGTCAAGCTCTTAAGGAGACACCTGGAAAGGGCAGAGCATATAAAGAACTTACCATTTATGTTTGCCTTTCCTGATTTACTGTTTGCATATACTGAGTATTAATATGGCTGCCAAACAGTTAGGGTGAAGTATGGGTGTCCCTCAGTACCTGCTTCTAAGACCCCTGAAGACACAGAACCCACAGATACCAAAAGTCCTTTATAAGATGATATGCATGTTGCCTATGCATACCCTCCTTTATACACTTAATTCATATAGGCATTACTTATAATATCTAATTAAATGTAAATATTATATATATTGTTCAGAGAATAACAGTTTTTAAAATCAGCTTTGCCTGAACAGTATGGATGTATTCTCCCCCCAGAAGTTTTAATTCTATGATTGATTAAATGCACAAATTCAGACTGCATGAGTTCTGACTTTCCTGCCACAATGGGAAAATGCTTAAGGAAAGCAAGATCCGGGAGGAAAGGTTTACTCCTGGTTTCAGCACATAGCCTGTTGGCTCTGTTCTTCCTGGCTTTTGTGAGGCTGAATACAGGAAGCATGTAAGGGCTGAGCTGCTTGTCTAAAGCAGCCAGAAAGCAGAAAGCAAGGAAGCAAGGGACTAGTGACAGGGAGTTTTCAAGGGCACAGCCTAGACTACTTTCTCCAGTGAGAAATTACCTACAAATAGCTCATTCAACCATGGATTCATCAACTCTGTATTACAGAGGTGCACAAACTTTGACATTGTAACATGATGTCATCTAAAGGTGTGTTGGTTGTACTATAGAAATTCATCCGTAGCTATCTTACGACAGCCTATAGGCCACGAGTTGGATATACATAACCTGGTTCATCGATGAGGATAATACTCTAACTTTCCATGGTTTGACTGGCTGGGTACCAAGACTTTAGCTGAGTGACCTTTGGGGGTCATTTCAAATCTACTACAGGTAGAGTGGGACCACTGCGCATGTATTCATTCATTCATCATTTATCTCCACTATGTGAGACTCTATTATATTACCTTGTTTTTCTTCTCAAAGAAAACTGAGACGTAGAGAGCTTATGTACAAAATCTTCAAGTCACACACTGTTTAGTGTACATGTCAGGGTTCAGACTGAGAGACTGAGCAAAAGTCACTACCAAGGTAGCCTTTCCTGACAGCAGAAAAATCTCTAGACATAATACAGAATAGGAAAAGCCTGGAAATAATTTGCTCAGTCAGAGCTAGAAATAACCTGCTGGAATATGAAGTGATGCAGCTACTTTGGAAACTACCTTCTAGAAGTTTCTTACGAGTCACCCATCAGTTTCATTCTTAGGTAGTTTATTCAAGAGAACTAAAAGGTTATGTCCACACAAATCATGTATGTGAATGTTCATAGGAACATTATTCTGAAAAGCCAAATGACAAAGAAAACCTAAATCTTCAACCACTAATTTATTGATACTTAAAATGTGGTATGTTCATAGGGGTGAACATTATTTAGAAATTAAAAAATGAAGTATCAATTTGTGACTAAAAATGAATGAACCTTGAAAGCATACACAACAAAAGAAATAAATTACAAATGACCATATCCTACATTATGTGAGAAGTCTAGAACATACAAACCTATGACTGGGTAGAGTGGGTTACTGTAGCTTAGCCCTAGTGAGGTGCCGAGTGTGCTTGTGGAAGTGGAGACCAACATCTAACGTGTAGAGGGTTCTCCTGGCAGCGTCAGAAATGTCCTGAAACTGAATATGGTGATATTATATGACTGTGTCAAGACAGTCTTAATTGGCAAATTGTAGATGATCCTTCAGCCAAGGTGCTGCATCCCCTTTTCCACAATCTTGACTTTGCAATGCCGTTTTTGTTCATGAACCTACTTCTGATATTACTATTTCTAAAACAATGCATTTCTGTGTGTCTCTTGCTGTATTGTGTGCTGTTTTTCCTGCAAGGGTCAAGGGTGCATCTTTCTGCTTGGCTATATTGTATTCTCCTTTTCTGATGAATTATATTGGTAAGGAAAATTATTTTTCCCAGAGCAATGAGGACCTGCATAACAGGAGAATGTGGGAGCCTAAAAAAGAGGGCACATTGAGAGGAGGAAGAGGTCAGAGTATGACTGTCAGGAGGAATGAGAACATCACATGTAGTCAGGGGGCACTGACTCTCAGTGGAGTGTAGAACGGTACAATAGCAGGTAGTTATTGCACAATGGGGACAGACTGCCAGCTTTGTTTAGGGTGAGAGAGTTAGCAGCTGATGGGCCAGCTGGGCAAGTTCAGGAATGCTTCCAAGAAGGATACTGATATGTATATGATTATTAAAAATATGTGTATGGAAAAAAACTTAGTTGGACAGTGGTGGATCACACCTTTAATCCCAGCACTCAGGATGCAGAGGCAGGAGGATCTCTTTGAGATTGAAGCCAGCCTGGCCTACAAGAGCTAGTTCCAGAACAAGCCCCAAAGTTACAGAGAAACCCTGTTTTGAAAAACCAAAAAAAAAAAAAGTCTATGAGTATTTTTCCTGCAAGTATGTTTGCACCACATATAGGCCTGGGGCCCGTGGAGGCTGGGAGAGGTCATTGGATCTACCTCTGGGACTGGAGTTACAGTTGTGAGGTGCCCTTTTTGTTCTATTCTTCCCTCCCCTGTAACTTCAGGTCCTCTCCTCATTTTCTTGATTCCCTTTAAATCTGTAGGTGGAGGGCTGCTCATACGGAGCTGACTGAGAATCATCTCCTGGAGAGAGCATGGGCAGCCTTTCAGGGTCCACACAACCGAAGGCAACTGACTCTCTCTCCCCCACAGTCTTCAACTGCCAATAGATGCTCATTAGGTTAAATCTTTACAAATTGGGGCTCAGTAGTTAAGAGCACTGGTTGCTCTTCCCAAAGAGCATGTTCCCAGGTTCAATTCCAGTACCTTCAGGGCATCTCACAACTGTAACTCCAGTCCCAGAGGTAGATCCAATGACCTCTCCCAACCTCCACGGGTCCCTTTCCCATCCATGCTGGAACCTTCACTGGTTTGAGCCTGTGCAGGCAGCCACAGCTGCTGAATTCAGGAGTACATTGTCCCTGTCCATCCGGAAGACCCCTTTTTGTTCGAGTCCTGTCTGAGCTCTGGCTCTGCAATCATTTTAATCTTCTTCGGACATGGGTCTTAGGCTTGGCTGGGCATATAACCTAGATGTCCCATGTGTGGCAGAGCACTCCACAGGCACTCTGGCCAGGTGTGAGTTAGTGTGTTAACTGCTCTCCACTGTAGAAAGAATAAGTGGAGCTGCACTAATCGGTGTTTACAGATAATGCGTAGAGAGTAGTTTGATGCAGTGGTGAGTTTAGCCTGGGACATAAAAGCCCCGCTCACAACCATTTCCTATGGAATGGGCCTTTAAAGCAACCAGGAAGAGATGACTATCCCTATAAAATCCTTGCCACTATTTCACCCATAGGAATCTTGCCACATTGGTTGCTATAAGTGGTTCACTGAGTTCCCAGCTTGAGTAAGCCTCTCGATGACTTTCCACCACCCCAAAGCTTGCTTTAACATTTGGAGATGGCCTCTGATGGAGGAGTGGACCAGTTAACTCATAAGATTTATATCACCAAGGATCCTCTAACTCGTCCACATACAACATAGATTTATTTTATACAGATTATGATATGAATATATTCATATATATGTATATATATATATGTATATACACATTATGAAGAGAGAAATGAGAGGTGTGGTAGAAGGAGAAGGAGTGAGAGTTAGGAAGAGAGCTTATGATCTATTACAGTACATAGGGCACTGTTACTAGTATTTTTGGAGCACTGAAAGAACGTATATGCCTATGTGTGTACTAAAATAATGAGTCCCCATAGACTTTGCTCCTAGGAAAATCTAGCTGGACACCCAGGAATTCAAAGTGCTCAATGCTGTTTCTGAAGTTTCATTTTCTAAGCACATCTTAATTACATTTTCTTCCTGTTTCCTGGGGTCATAGTTTTCAAGCAGGAAGGTCACCACATGCCTACCTATGTCCTTGAACAAGTCACAATGAGAACCACAAAGATCACAACCCCAATAGAATAGCAAAGCAGCTGCCCATTTTATAGTCAATATTAAATTTATCCTATGTGTTTCTTTGAAGCTCATTAAGGCTGAAAGTCAATCAAAAACCCAGATGAAACATCTGGTTAACGGAGTTGGTCTCACAACAGCAAAAGGTCTGCCAAAGATTCTAGGACCTGTATTTTTACTTTGAAGTGACTCTTTTTTATGTGACATTAAAATTTTAAAAGCAACTAGTTCTCAAGGAATGATGATACCCAGAGAGTATCTTCTTATGTTCTTTTATTGATTTTAAACATGAGCTTGTTCTCATTATTTCAAAATGAAAAATTATAACATTAAAATATTCAAAGCAATAATACACATCATATCCTGAAGAGGCTGGTATTTTGTTGTTTAAAACACCAGATGGTAATGTTGGAATGTCCATATGACTCCATGTTTGAAAAAACATGTATTATTCCATCCTCTTATTTATGGGTTCTATAGTCTGGTTGTGTTTCTATGCTAAGTAATTTACATGCATGTGTCATCATATGTTATACAATAATGGTGTATCACTTGTCTGTGTTTCACAGATATGAAAACTGAGGCCCAAGCAGTTAAGCAACTTCTTCAAGGTCTCACCAAGTATGTGTTGCAGCCAGAAAACGCTTGACACCAACAGTGTCTCTTCATGCTGCATTACCCAAAATAGATGTGAGAAATAGACCTACACATGTTCCAAATTGTTATCTGTGGGTGACTGAGAATTCATCTTTCTAAATGCAGGGGTTCTTGTTAATCACTAAAGGAGACAGAAATGAAATTCAGGACTGCCTCTGACAAGTTTGGAAGCTCAATTAACAAGTCAAGAGAATCCAGTCACAACAAACACAAATAAAGAGCATGGATATGAATGGCAATAATAACTTCTGAAAAGCCCTGCTTCATTAGTTGCCAGAGAAACTCAATTTAAGCAACAAAATATTTCTTTTCATTTTTCATTTTCAAAATGACAAAGATTATTATGAACAGAAATGACAGAGCTACTGGTTTTTTGGCCCCATCTATCATAGATGCTTCTAGACCTTCATTGTCTTTCAAGATTTAGTAAATGCTATCTTAGAGTGAGACTGGATTTGTAAAGAAGTTTTAGGCATTTCCAGAGTCCCCATGTGCCCCCACTTGGTTTCTGTTTTATCATTTAGTGGATTTGTCATAGCTCAGGAGCCAATGCTGACAGTTCAATGTTAATTAAGTCTGCACCTCTGCACTTGCCTTAGCTTTGCTTCATGCTCTTGCCTTTCAGGATCCACAAAGGTTTAGTCTTGCGCCTCCTCAGTCTCTCCTTGTTTATGATGAGCACTGGTCTGGTACTCTGAGAGTGATGTGTAGTTAGGTGGTAGTTATGCAAAGCTGTGGAGAGGCTCCAGGCTCTCATAGTGAGAGGTAACAGATGCAAAGGACAGGGAGTGAGGAGGAGTCACACAATACTGAGTGAGAATTCAGGACCGATGTTAAGAGCTGCCATTAGCAATAGATGTGGATGGGGTAGACAGAGAATGTGTGACTGTCCAGGCAGGTAGAAGCCTCTGTCATTTCTAGAGTTTTTGGAAGTTGTTTTCAATGCACTTCTTATTTATTCAAATAACATAATATCCTTCTGGTGCCTCTGATGGAGTTGAAGACTAGACAGTTCCAGGTTTTTTTTAGATATGGTAGAAAGTAAGTTAGGTATAAGATTTTGGATTTACTAAAATGGTATAGATTATGGACTGTTTTCTTTAAATTTACCAAACACAAATTATTTGGAACTCAGTACATTACAAATGTAATCTTTATTTGATAGTTGTTCTTATTGCATTCAGTCTTACTATGTTAAAGTTAAAACTTTTCATTTTTGTTTAGAAAGGAAAAAGGGAAATTTGGGTAAATATTATTTTAAGGTGTTTTGCTTTTATTTAAGCTGCATTTGTTTCACTCTGTGAAGCTGTGATTCTTTGCCTGTCTAAATCACCTGATTGGTTGGATAAAGAGCTGAATGGCCAGTAGTGAGGCCGGAGAAACGATAGGCAGATCAGGCAGGCAGAAAGTATAAAAATAAAAAATTTGAGAAGAAGCAAGAGAGAGAACAAGGAGAGGAGAAGAGGAGGAAATCAGGGACCAACCAACCAGCTACAAAGCAAGCCGTGGAGAAAGAAGTAAAGAAAGGTGGACAGGATAGAGAAAGATGAGAACCCAGAGGGAAAAGTTAGATGGCATAATTTAAGATAAGAAAAGTTGGCAAGAAACAAGGCAAGCTAAGGTCGGGCCATCCTAACTAAGAATAAGCCTCTACATGTGATTTATTTGGGAGCTGGGCAGTGCCCCTCCCGCCAAAAGGCAAAAGAGGAAACCATCCCATACAGAGAAGCAGCAGCCCCACTTGTAGCAACCAGCACTTCTAACCACCTAGTCTCTTTCTAGTGCCGTTTTTAGTAAAAGGACCAAGGACTCCTTGAAGAAATAGCTAAGTTTTAAAATAGGACAGGAAACCCAAAAGTCTTAGAGGATTTTATAGTATGAGAAATCAAAAGAGACACTTTTTTAAAACTATGGAACATACCAGAGTGACAGGAGTCAGTACAAAAACACTCCCAATGGCTGGGGTTAGAGAAATTGCACAAAATGAATAATATAGTAATGGATCATAAACCAAAGACTAAAATAAATATCTATTAGTCCATGCTGATAAATATAGCCAGTCAAATAAAGGAAAGGAAACCAATTGCTTGCAGAAGAATTCCTAATATTTTATGGAAATACTTTACCCACAAGGAAGTGTAGCAGGACCCCTGTTTCTTTATGAGGGCACCCCAATAAGTTTTTTATAGAGAGTTTACTGTAGGAAGCCGACAGTTTGGTGAGGAGGTTGGACAGCAGTCTCCTGGCCAGTTGCTGGTTACCATTTGTGGTGAGAGTGCTACTGATGTGTCCACACCTCTTCAGATGCGGTGTGATGGAGCTGACACTTGACTGCTGGGGTCTTCATCAGGGTTTCCCTTAGAAGTGATTGACTGCGTGGGTCAGAGAAGCTGTGTAATGCACCTGTCACGATGTGAAAGTATCCATGCACACAGAGAAATGAGACAGAGAAAGGGGAGAAACAGCAGGGAAAAAAAGGAAATGGAAGACCAAGGAAGAAGGAAGGGAAGAAGAGAGGAGAAGCAGCAAGAAGAGGAAAAGGAAGGAAGAAAGGAAAGGAAGGAAGGGGAAGAGGAGGGAGGAAGAAGATAAAATTGTGAGATTTATGACTGCAAAATGGCCAATTTGTGGAGCGATTGAGAGTTCCCTGAGAAATATGTGACAGCAGGAACAATCCTCACCACCTGCTCACTGAGCCCTTCCAGAGAGCCAATCAAGGCAAGTGAGCGTCCATTGTGTAGTTGTGCTCCTAGGGCAGCTGTGAATGACTGTGACACAAAGCCCAGAAGCCAAATATAAGGATGCTAGCTTTTCTTCTCTGTCTCAGCTACTAAAGAACACAAGTCTGTTAAATCAGAAAACTAGGATGAAGACTATTGCAAAGAGGGGTAATAGGTAAAGCATCAGTATTTCCCTGAGATGGGATCAGGGAAAACTCAAAAACGGCTCCACGAAGCTGCTCCCTGCTCTAGAATTGATAGGTATGTTGCTGATAACTGCAGAGTTGCCAAGCTGGTTAAACTCTCTGTACTGGGCAGTCTGGAGATGGGAGGGGAGACTGTCTGGGTTTGCCCTAGATAAGAACACTTTGTACTTACTCCAGGTGATTTACTGGGTAAGTCAAATTCCACAAAAGCTAAAAAGGTTTTAAAGTAGTGTATTTATACTTGAAAAATGGCATTTCTTCAGAGAGCAGAAATCACTGGAGGCTTTGCATTGGTTCTCTGTTAGTGTGAATAGCATATACAAACAGCTGTGATTATCCAGAGGTTATAAATAATCAGAAGGCAGGATACACAAAAGCCATGCCTCATTGAAAACTCAGCTTTTTGATAATCTGAAGAATGGAAAGGGACATTGCAGTCCTAAGATGTCGCAGATAAATGCTGCCAGCTTCCCATCACAGTCTCAGGGTCAGAACAACTGAGTGACAGAGTCAGTGAGAAAGGTGGGTGAACTGATTAGCTAGCTACAGTCACTGTGATCGTTAACACGTGTGTGTGTGTGTGTGTGTGTGTGTGTGTGTGTGTGTGTGTGTGTGTGAGTGTTAAGGACTGGACTTATACATGTGACATGGGCCTTATACACGTGACACAGCTGCTCTCCCACTGAGTTGCTTCTCTAGCCCCATTAACAGCTAACTATATACCTTAGAAGGGTCCAGTCCCACAGATGCTGGTGGCTTGGGCATGCTCCCTATCTCTACCTGCTCCCCACCTCTGCATTAGCATTGTAATGATCTCATACATTATAATTTATCCTTTAGGAGAATCTTGGATGGGGGAGAAACAACTGCTTGTTTGTCGAACTTACAATGCTTAGGATCCTCTGTGTAACCCCACACTACCCAGAAATTTAGACAAAATGACCCTCACCTCTCCCAGGGAATTTCCACACAGTGCTCTCCATTGCGGCATTCACTCTAATGTATCATAGGGTGTGGTGTGTGAAGCTAATTTGTAGTGGACATTGCTGTGGTATTGGCAAGTACTGGGCCCTAAAAATAATAAGGGTTGCCCTATTGAGCTGCAGGAATAATGTTGAGCAGGTAGTGTAGATTCTGCAGTGTCTGAAGTGCTGGGTGGTGGACTCATTTGAGTCAATTTTCTAGAAAGAACTAAGGGAACTAGAATGATTTCATTTGTTGGACTTGGTTGTAATTCTTAAGGGGAAGTGTTCATTTCAGGAATCACGGGCCAGTGTTTGAAAGTGCAGTAATTTTTCTTAAAATCCATTTGTGTTCTGGTTTCTGAGAACTCAGACCGGAGGACTGTACAATAGGAGGGAGCCATATAGAGTGAAGAAACAAGTCAGATCTATGAGCTGAGATGCTGGGATGCAAGGCACCAGCATAAACTGGACTGTTCTATAGAAAGGGGCAAAGGGACCCTTGCTCTGTAGCAGGACCCTCATTACTAGGCCCTGGAGATTCTGGCTGAAGTATCATAAACAGTACAGAGAACTTCACCACAATAAAACAGCTCAAAGTAGGCAGTAAATGACCCACAAAACCCCAGGGTCATCTTGAGGAACATACCAAGAAACTCTCTGGGGCCATAGAGACCTCTGTGGGAGGTGTTAAGGGAAGAGGGGCCAGAGTCACAGGAGCCTGGGAGAAGAAAGCGCCTAAGAGACACTGTCAATTGACTGAAGAGTTCATTGCATGCCACCAGATACCCGTGCTGTCCAGGCTGTCCACTTGCTGAAGGACAAGCGTCTTGCCTACCTAATGGAAGAAACTAGAGGAAGACATCTCCATTCCTTGAGCTTTCCCAGCTCTAGCTATGATCTGCAGTCTCTTGATACCATTTGTTCCCTCTTTTGGACGGTTTTCAGGCGGAGTCTTCACCACCCTATCTGTGATACCTGTCCCCTGCCCCACTGCCCATCACGACCCTGGGAACTGAGCAGGTGTCCCACTAGTGCATTTGGATAAGCTTACCTAAAGCTGCTATATTGGTTCATTTGAGCTCAATTTTAACTTCTTTCGAGTTTAATTCATAATGAGAAGGAGTCTGGACAGCTTTTCAGTATTTGCCCTTTGCAAACCACAGGGCTGGAGTGAGTCGAGAGAACATTCAGGTATATGCTGTCTATAGTGTGATCCATGGGCCTGCAAGGTACATGAACTATGCATTGGTTTGCAGTAAGAAAGTCCAGGCTGGAGAGCATTTGGGGACTTTTATAATATTTGGACATTGCTACAACATCCATTTGTGGGATCATTTTTCTAGCATTTCATCTCAAACAAAAGCTTGAGCCCCACCTTTGTGGTTTCTTTCTCACCTTTTCAGGGAAGCAACACAGCATGGTGTGGAGCCACTGACTCTGGAGCTGGCTCTCCTACTGGGAATCTTCCTTTCTCTTGAAAATCAATCTCCATCCCTCAGTTTTATCATCTGCAAATGGATTGTAATTATGGTAGCAATTTCTACGTTCTTCAGATGTTGGCGTTTGTGGAAGAGAATGGGGTATACTAGACATGACAGTTATTGACTTTTATTATTTTTTATAGATGGAAAGTGGTTTGGGCAGTAGAGACAGCTGCCAGAGATGACAGGCTTTTCCGTGGACTCTTCCCTCTTTCCACCTCAAGTCCTTCCCCTCCCAACAATGACATTCTATTAATTCTCACCTGACTTTGCCTACTCTGCTCTGTGTCCCACCTATGTTGTTGCTTCTTAAGACATATTTGAGTTGCTGTGGCCTCAGCTGGGGTCTTTGTTAACTGGCATACCTTTGCCGGAGTCACCACATAGAACCCCAGGGTTAGAGGATATCCTGACCACAAACTGACTTGCTGTTTATCAAAACCAGGACATATCACAGGAACACCAAGGGGAAGATGAACAGGGACTGCAAGCGTTTATTAAGATGATGACTAATTTCCTTGAAAAGAAAATTAATCATACATATATTTCTTATGCAGGTCATTAATTCAGTCCTTGTGAGACAAGGAACACTGGCCTACCATGGGGGATGGCAGACACAACCTATGTTTAAGTTCTTGGCAGGGCCTGTCTACATGAAGGAGACACTAGAGTTGGAAAGCCTTACTCATATTTGGTTAAAAAGCAAGAGACCAAATAACTCGAGTAATAGCTCTCGCACCAGTGTGCTAGGCATATTAAAAATTTTGTATTTTGAGAAGATAAAGAATGCTATTTTCCACAAATAATTCCTCTCCTTGCCTTGGGCTTTGAAAACCCATTTTCAAACTCTTTTCTAAATTTAATGTCCTTTGCCCTCTAGTATGCCATACTGTATTTCTTACAAAATGACTTAATGAGAGCATATTGTTAGCTGGGCCCATTCTGAGAGCTTTATGTATGTTAACTCAGTTAATCTTCACAGCACCCTGGGCAGGCTTTCTCATTCCCGTTTTAGATGGGACTCAGAACGAGAAAGGGAGCGTCAGGCTAACAGGATCTTGGTAAGCTTTCTCCGGGGTTTCCATACCACTACCTGAGGGGAGCTGGCAAAGGTGACCCTCAGAAGCAAATAGAACTTCACCTGCCAGTCACACACTTTCCCCTGTTACTCTGTTGCTTTCCAGGCTCCTACTGCTTTTCAGCCTGGTACGAGTGAGGGTTGTCAAGTTCTCTCCGCTATCCTGCTCATCTTTGCCTTGAGACCGTGCCTGAGCAGTAAAGCAGACTGTAAATACAGACTGTGTGGTCAGATGGAATTCCAGGATGTTGGCTCTCCCCAGCGAACACAGTTTTCAGCTTGGTACTGTATTTGACGAAGCAGGGAGAGGAGATGACAGAGCTAGAGTATGCAAACGGTCAGCCTTCTCTACCTGTGGGCACCACGTCCATGAATGTAACCAACTGGGCGCAAAAGTATTTAGGAGAGCATTGTGTCTGTAAGGAACAGACCAGGTTTTTTGTTTTGTTTTATTTTCTTGTTGGTTTTTTTTTCATCTGCCATTCTTTTAAACAATAAAAAGAACAACTTTCCATATCTTTCATATCATACTAGTTTTATAAGTAATCTAAGGATGATTTAAACATGGCAGAGGATGGCTTAGGTCATATGCCAACATTCCACCATTTATACCAGGAACATTTGTGGAACTTAGTATTCTTAGGAATCCTGCAGACTGTCCTCCATGGGTTGGGTAATGGTGGGCAATGGAAGGTCATAAGTATGCATGCATGTCTGCATTCACACATGCAGCCAATTGTTGTGACTGCCGAGTTAGCAGACTTTGGAAACTCCGGAGCTTTAGTTGTTGATGACATCATCAATTCTTCAATCTTGTGATCAAAATTGGGCTGAAAATGTTAAGGAATTCCTGAATGGTGTGCAGCATGGTTCAGGGCCAGAATCTTGTGTCATTTCTTTTAATGTTGGAAAGAAAGAATATAAAGGAGGAAAAAGCTTTATGTAATTTAAAACTGTATGTGTAGAGGGTAGGTTTTATGTCAGGTTAGACTCCAATTTTAGCCCAGTGACACTAAGAAGGCTACCTGAACGCAAATGTCAAAAAGAATATTCATTCTGGGAAATGTTTTTTCAGAGACTACATCAACTAATCCTAAATCAATTTCTTGTGACATTAAGTAAAATTAGTATATAGCAAAGTCGAGGTGGATATGCTCTCAGAAGAATAGTCACTGTATATTTTATAAGTTTCCATAATATGATGGATGTTGTATTGATTGAGAAGGGCATACTCACTGGCTTAGTGCAAATTAAGTTGAGTCGAGACACAGATAGTATGCAGTGCTCCTACGGCCATACTTCCCATTGTCTGAGGAGATACGACCTTTTGGTTTTGGTTGCCCTTCCATTTACTGAAGGTAAATTCAGTTTTCTAGCATCCTGTTAGCAAAACAAAAGATGTCTTTGCATACAGCCCAGTTTTTATTGAATGTGTTCCTCCTTTGTCTTGGCTGTGGTATTTTGATGAATATGCAACAACAAGGCTAAATTGAGGGCACATGGTGAGGGACAATTCTGTATTCTGTCAATCATATTTTAAATAAATGCTGATTGGCCAGGCAGGTAGTATAGGTGGGAAAACCAGACAGGAAGTAGAGGTGAGAACAGGAGAATTCAGGGAAGCAGGAAGCTCCCTTGGCATTCCTGCACAGTCCACCAGAGAGGCAACATGTGAGCTGCCCATCTGAGAAAAGGTACCAGTCATGTGCCTAACATAGATAAGAACAATGGGTTAATATAAGTTATAAGAGCTAGTAAGAAGACTGAGCTGATGGGCCAATCAGTTTATAATCTTATGGATACCTCTGTGTGATTTTCTTTGGGGCTTTCTGGCTATGGGGTATTGGGCAGGACAGAAACCCCAATTAGCAGGCCTCTCATGTTACAGGCACACTTGCCAAAGCATGGGAAGAAAATAAAATGGGAAAAAAATCCAGGTCTCTACAAAGACTAAAATTATTGAAAATGAGAACATTATCTCTGTATATAAGCTAAATCCTTTGATTAATTTTGATACTTAAGTAAGCTATGAAGTCTTGTCTCACTGAAGAAATTTAAATTTATTAACTGTAAGTGAAATATGGATAGCTCCTTTTCTAGCATTTGGAAGTGAGATACAGATAATTTGTGTTAAGCTCAGATTTACAGAGTCAGATGACAAAGTCTTGAGTTTAGTGGTTTGTTTATAAAGGTGTTTGGGAAAGAGCAGGGGAGACGAGTCCGAGCTATGTCATCATCATCAAATAGTGGCTCTTATCAAAATGTAACTGTCCTTTTTTCTAAGGATGGTGATGACGACATGGAGGAGGCAGGTGAGGAGGGAAGGCAGAGGAGGAGAAGCAGCAGTGTCCTGGTTTGGTGATCCTTATGGGAGGCAGATACAGAAGGATCATATGGTGGAGGCCAGCTTAAACTAGATCCTGAAAGCCTGTCTGAAAACAAAACAAAACTAAACTAAGCAGGTCAGTGGTGGAGCAATCCTTTAATTCCAGAATTTAGGAGGCAGAGGCTGGCTGATCTCTGAGTTTGGGGCTAGCCTGGACTACAGTGTGAGCTCCAGGACAGCCAAGACTACACAGAGAAACCCTATCTCAAAAAACAAAAGCAAAAAAGTGAAACAAAACAAACAGACAAACAAAAACTGAAGAAAAAGTTTTCCTGGAGATTCAGAACAGATGTGGGCCTTCCAGGTCCAAGCTCCAGTAGCTCCATCAAATTCATGGGTAAGGAAGTAGGGTGTGGCCCTGGATGATAAACCTAGATTTTGATTTAGAGACTATTGTCACTGGAAGAATTCTACACAGCATCCACACCTAGAAATAAACTGTCACATTCACTAAGAAGTGGAGCTGAAGGAAGTGGGCTCAAGGCTCTACGAAGGCCCTGGGACTGACAAGACACACTTAGGAGAGCAGTGCCCCTTCCCAAGGTATTTTTGCACTCTCTGGACATCTATTCCTTGCTGCTGATCTGTGCCTGCCCTGCCCTTCTCTTGTAGGTCTACATGAAGGGATTATTCCTGTTCCTGATTCCCTGTGTGATGCCAGCTGTGATGTTAAGTGATACGGAGCAACGAGTCTGTCATCTGTGAGCAAGACTTAACTTAGACAATTGCTACCCTGGTCCGTTTCTCCCCATTGCCTGCCACCTCAGAGAGTTGTCTTGCTCACTAAAGGAGAGTTTCAAGAGTTTAATATAAACGAAGTGCTCTTTCCCCTTCTAAATTAGTATTTAAAGACGTAGGGACAGCGAGTAAGCAAAGTTACAGGAAAACCTTCTTCTCTGGTCGAAGAGAATCTCTACGAGAACACAGCAAAAATATTGTAACCACTTGAATATACTTTCCGCTGTTTTGTAAGTGGGTGGGTAATGGTCAACCCTGCTTATCAATAACAGGTTCCTTCATGGTTACCAGTTGGTTGTGTTAAATGTGACCATTTATGCAAGCACATGTTTGTAAATACATGCTTGTTAATAAATATAAGTTTACTATTAGTTCAAATACATATAATGTTAAAATCTATTTTTGTTCTTCCAATATGTGTGGCAATTTCCTACTAAATCTCATACAATCAAAATGTCAGCGTGATGGTGTGTTTCTAAACCTTGCCTTGCATGCTGAGTAGCAACCATCCTTCCCTGTGCAGCAGGGCTGCCTTGAGCTCTCGAACTCGTAGAATTGCAGCTACAGCTGCATAATTTGCTTCTGAAAACACCTTCTCTCCACAGCACCGAACAAAGGTCAATAGCCAGGCAATTAGAGAAATTAATTAATTTGATTATTTGATAATTTTTTACATGTAACATTTCTCTTCCCAGTGAAACATTAACTTCCATTTCAACCATAATACAAGGACAGAAGAAGGTGAGGGTAACGACATTGAAATAATACAAGGACAGAAGAAGGTAGGGTAACAACATTGAAATAATACAAGGACAGAAGAAGGTGAGGGTAAAGACATTGAAATAATACAAGGACAGAAGAAGGTGAGGGTAAAGACATTGAAATAATACAAGGACAGAAGAAGGTGAGGGTAACGACATTGAAATAATACAAGGACAGAAGAAGGTGAGGGTAACGACATTGAAAAGCTAGACAGCAACTTGAAAAGAACCAATAGTTTGCCTCTTGCCTGTAATTTGGCAATGGTTTTCAATATAGCTGTCCTGGGTACAAAAGAACATTCTTGAAACAGAAGTGAAATATATATTTATTTATGTCATTATGCTTATGTTGAAAATCACCTTTCCATCCCGTGGAGCTAGGGAACCATGCATGTTAATTTACCAGTAAGTTCCATGATATTTTTTTTATATTATAAACTTCCTGATTAAGGTCATGAACACATGGACTTAATTCTACATTAATCTTGAACCAATAGCTCCTCTTGTTAGTATATATAATAAGTACAGTGTGTGTTTGTCTCTCTCTCTCTCTCACACACACACACACACACACAGAGAGAGAGAGAGAGAGAGAGAGAGAGAGAGAGAGAGAGAGAGAGAGAGAGAGAGGGTGTGTATAGGTTGTTGAAAAGAAGCTGGGAAAATGAGCTAATCTGATGCTGTTCCAGCTCCTGGAGATTGAACTGGTGATTATTTACATGAGACCACTGGGTCCTCATCCTTCACTGGCAGTGAATGAATAAAGCTCAGATTTTCCAGAAGAATTGGATTTAATTCTGTGACCATGTGCTTTTCTGAAGAAGCAACGGCTTATAGTAGTTTATATTTATGAGAGATTTAACCTTTCAGTGGTATAGCTGTGTTTAATAGTTAGGTTGCATGACTAAACAGTAAGACTTTTAAGTATGATTGCCAGAGACTAGGCCCTTCAGACATGGATTTCCCTGGTGGACTATGAAAGTAGGAATGGTGCCTGGAGAAACTGGCGAATTTGCAAACATAATAAGGGAGAATATTATGAATTTCATTATGTAAAATTTATCTTCATGGTCCATAGATTAAATTACACTTTTTCTTATATTCTGTATTTACTGCAATATTCTTGCCCCTTTCTTGTTCCCCTGCTTTGCTCCATTTATTCATAAAATAACACTTAAGCATATTTAAGAGTCCCAGGCTCTACAGTCTGAGCTAACCCAGCATTTTGAACATCCTTTTTACGCCATTTTATTAAATTTACTATCCTTAGAGTTAAGTATAAAATGCCAACCTTAGTAATTAATTCTCTACTTAAAGTTGTAAAGTCCAAGTCTTGCCCCTCACCCTTCAAATATATAGTTGGCAACATTTCAGAATGGATTACTAAGTACAAGTTTTGCAACAATCAGCAAGAAGCCAGGCTAGACATTATAATTCTTCAGACAGAAAGCCCCTAGGGAGGTGTCATGCTGTCCCATGGGCTCCTGGCTCCTTCAACATGCCCAGCACCTTGAAATCATTGAATAAATCTTTAAAAAGAATACATAGACTATCCAGAACAATGCAAAAGTTAGTTTTTATTTTGATGTTTAGGTTACTGATTTGGCAGACTAAAGGATAAAATACACAAGGATGTGCCTGGACTTCTTAACAGGCTACTGATCAAATCTGCATATGATAATTTTGTCTGGAAGACAAGCTTCTTATATCATAGTGGACTCCAGAGCCTGATTCTAAGTGATACTCAAAAACCGTGGCTGAAAATAAACCATGAAGAGAAAACCCTGGTAGATTGCCTGCAGATCCTCTCTTCTGCCCCTATTCTTCCAGATTTCATCCCCCAGTCTCTTCTCCAGCTCTGCAGCAACACACCTGTGGCAGCCTTACCTGACCCCCTCCCAGTCTCATCTCCCGTGGAACCCTCCACTCATTGCTTTGTCCCAGGCACCAAGCTCAGCAGACCCTCCTTGTTAACCTAAGGGCTCTCTAGTCAGGGCAACAGAAACCAGATGCATACTCCCCTCCCTCACCACCCAATACTTCTAGTCTCGCCCCCAGCTCTGTGGCAGAAGACCTGCAGTCTCCCGTGCCTCTCTGACTGCATCCCCAAAAGGCACAAAGACCTTCTACTCTAACCTCCCTTCCCCTAGCTCATCCCAGTATCCCAGCCTCCATCACCAGCAGCAGTCCACTGGGAACACACCAGCTGAGCTGGGCCAGGGGAGCAGGTAAGCCAACTGAAGATCTTTATCACTTTCTGCTCCCTCCAAATCTAGCCCCCAAGTCCCACCTCCACTCTGAAGAAGAGCACCTATGGACCCTTTCCTGTCTTCATGCTTCCATCTCCTGTGGATCACACAGATATTGTCCTTCTAACGTCCCTTGCCCCATTCGTTGCTTTGCCACCCTACTCTAGCAGGCATCCCTTGCTAACCAAAGGCTAATCCTGCCACGAAAGCATTTAGGTTGCCTGCAAATTCTTTCTTGTCCCTGTGTCCCCAGAACCACTACTCCAGCTCATCCCCAGCTCTGCAACAGAACACCTGAAGCAACAGTTCTTCCGGCTCCACGCATCTCCTATGGATCTTAAAGCCCTTCCTGTCCCAACCTCCTTCTCCCCAGCTGTTGCTTTATCTCAGGCCCTAACTCCAGCAGGCACTCCCTACTAATCTATAGACTACTCATGCAGAGAGAGCGGGTAGGTGGTCTGTACATCTCCCCATCTCCTTGTGTTCCTCTGGATCCAACCACCCAGGCTCATCTCCAGCCATAGAGCAGACCCTCTGGGTGAACTCTCCTCATTGTCCCTTCCCATTCCAAGGAGACTAAAGCAACATACTCTTGTTGAGTACTCCTGTGTTCTTCCTCAGACCCCTACCCTGTATCATTGCTAAGTGTACCCAATGCGCAGAAGCACATTTTACTAGAACCACCAGTGACCACCCACCCAATAAAGACAAACCCAGAAATTAGCACCTAGAGCTATAATCAGCCCAATCACATGGCCAGATACCAGCAAAAAAACACAACAGAGAGGGCAATATGTTTGCACTAGAGTCCAGCTGTCCTACCACAGCAGACCTTGAATAATTCAATATAGCTGAGGTACAAGGAAAACATCTTAAAACTACCTGTATAAAGATGATAGAGGTCTTTAAAGAGTAAATTAATAAATTCCCTATAAAAATCTAGGAAAACACCATGTAAAGAAATAGATAAAACTGTTTAAGACCCGAAGAAGGAAATATAATCAATAGAGAAAACCCAAACTGAGGAAATTCTGGAAATGAAAAATTTAGGATTTTGAACAGGAACTACAGGTTTCATGAACAGAATACAAGGGATGGAAGAATCTCAGTTAGAAGATATGGTAGAAATGGATACATAAGTCAAGGGAAATGTTAAATTAAAAAAAAAACTCATGGCACCAAATATCCAGGAAATTTGGGACACTATAAAAAGACTAAAGCTAAGAATATTAAATATAGTGGAAGAGGAAGATATCTAGCTCAAAGGCCCAAAAAATGCTTCTCACAAAATCACAGAAGAAAAATTTCCTAATCTAAAGAACATACCTATAAAGGTACAAAAATCTTACAGAAAGAACACCACATAGATTGGACCAGAAAAGAAAGTTCCCTTGCTACACGATAATCAAAACACTAAACATACAGAACAAATAATATTAAAAGCTACAAGGGAAAAAGATCAAGTAACATATAAGGCAGATCTATTAGAATTATACCTGATTTCTCAATGGAGACTCTAAATGCCGGAGATGTTCTGCAGATTCTAAGAGACTATAGATGCCAGATACTGGGTTAGATTACTAACCTAGCAACTTTCAATCACCACAGATAGAGAAAATAAAATATTCTATGATAATGCTAAATTTAAACAATATCTATCTACAAATCCAGAGCTATAGAAGATGTTAGAAGGAAAATTTCAACCTAAGGAGGTTAACTACACCCATGAAATAACAGGAAATAAACAATTTTACATCAGCAAAACCAGAAGAAAGGAAACACGCACACACACATATTCTCCCACTCACACACACAACCAGGAACCAACAATAAAATAACAGAAATCAACAACCCTTGGTCATTCATATTTCTCAATATTAATTGTGTCAATTCCCCTAATAGAACTATGCAGACAAACAGAATGCATGTTGAAAGCAGGATCCATCCTTCTACTCCATCCAAGAAACATACTTCAACATCAAAGACAGATATCATTACATGCTAAAGGTTTGGAAAAATATTCCAAGCAAATGAACCAATGAAACAAGCTGATGTAGTCATTTTAATTAACAAAGTAGTCTTCAAACCAAGCCTAATCAAAAGAGATAGGGAAAGAAATTTCATACTCATCAAAGGGAAAAATCAACCTAGATAACATTTTAATTCATAAGATCTATGTCCTAAACACAAGGGCAATCAAATTTGTAAAAGAAACATTACTACAGTTTAAATCACATACTTCATGCTCACTAATGCACAGGTCATCCAGACAAAAACTAAACTATGAGTATAGCAGGATATCATTTGAAATCATTTCATTATTTTTTTTTGCTAGTTGTGTTTAATTCTACCCTAAGTCTCTAGACTTAGTCTCTTGTTCCTATGTGTCTAGTCAGTGTAGGACATGGGTTCCCTCTCATGGAGCAGGTCTCCACTTAAACCAAACCTTGTTGTCCACTTCCACAAGTTCCTTGAAACCTGTATTCCACTAAATTGGAAAACTTAAAATAATGGAAAATTTTCATGATAAAGATAAATCAGGATCAGTTAAGCAATTTGAATAGACCTATTGCCCACAGTTAAATAGAAACAATCATTAAAGGTCTCCCCCAAAAAGCCCAGGGCCAGGTGAATTTGGCAAACATTTCTACCAGACTCCAAATAAGGGTTAATGCTATTACTTCTCAAGTGATTCCACTAATCAGAAACAGAAGTAAAATTGTCCAGCATGTTTTACAAGGCTACAGTTACCCTGAAAAACACAACAAAGAAAGAGGATTGGAGAACAATTTTGCTGATTAAACTTGAAAAAAATACTCAATAAAATTAATTGAAAACTGAATCCGAGAACTCACCAAAAAAGAATATCCATCAGGATTAAGCAGGCTTTATGCCAGAAAGGCAGGGATGGTTCAATATATGAAAAATAATAAATGTAATCTATTGTAAAAACAAACTGAAAGAAAAATACCACATGATCTTCTCATTGAATGTAGAAAAGCCCTTTGAAAAATTCCAAATCCCCTTCAGGATAAAAGTCTTGGAGAGATCATGTATACAAGGGACATATATAAAAATAACAAAGGCAGTTTACGTAGCTGACATCAAATTAAATGAAGAAAAACTCAAAGAAATTTCATTAAAATCAGGAATAAGACAAGGTTGTCTACCCTCTCATACTTATTTAATTTAGTGCTTAAGGTGTTAACCAGAGCAATAAGGTAACTGAAAAGTTACAAATTGGAAAGGAAAAAGGCAAAGTATTGTTATTTGCAGATAATATGATAGCATTCCTAAGAAATCCTAAAATACGTACTAGGGAACATCTACAGCTGATAAACCCCTTCAGAAAAGTACCTGAATACAAGATTAACACACAAAAGTCAGTGACCTTTCTATAGACAACTGACAAAAGGACTGAGAAAGATTCATAGAAACAACACCCTTAACTAAAGTTCCAAATAATGCTGACTATCTTGGGGTAACTCTAACCAAGCAAGTGAAAAACTTGGTAAAAATTTCAAGTATTGAAGAAAGAAGCTGTAGAAGATATCAGAAGATGGAAAAATCTCCCATGATCATGTATTTGTAAGATTAACATTGTAAAATTGGCCATCCTACCAAAAGCAATCTACAGATTAAATGTAATCCCCATCAAAATATAATAATTCTTCAGACATTGAAAGGACAACTTTCAATTTCCTTTGGTAAAACAAAAAACACAGATTAGCTAAAACAATCCTGACCAATGAAAGAATAAAATCAGGGGTATTCCCATCCCTGATTTCAAACTGTGCTACAGAGCAATAGTAATAATAAGGAAAAAAACCCCACATGGTATTGGCATAAAAACAAACAGGTTGATCATTGGAATAGAATTGAAGACCCAGAGGTAAAGTAAATGTACACACCTATGAACACATGATTTTTGAGATAAGCCAGAAAGACACACTGAAAAAAAAGCAGCATCTTTGACAAATATGCTGGTCAGACTTGTGTATGAATATAGAAGCTCCATATTTGTCACACTGCACAAAACTCAACTCCAAATGAACTGCACACCTCAAGATAAAACCATACACAGAATCTGTCAGAAGATAAAATATAGAAAAGCATTGAAATCCTTGGTGCAGGAGATTTCCTGAACAGAACACCAATAGCACAGGCACTAAGATCAACAATTAATGAATCTGACCTCAAAGGACACTTCATCCTATCACAAGGCCACTTGATCAACTATGTTTACTGCTGCTCTATTCATAATAATCAGAAATTGGAAGCAGCCTAGATGTCCCTAAACAGAAGAATGAATAAAGAAACTGGTACATTTACACAATGGAGTGTTACTCAGATGTTAAAAATAATGACATCATGAAATTCGAAAGCAAATGGATAGTGATCAGAAAAAAAAGGCATTTGGAGTGAGACAACTAGGACCTAGAAAGATAAATATGGTATGAACTCTTTTCCATATGGATACTAGCTATTACATAAATGATAACCAAGTTACAATCCATAGACCACAGGAGGTTAGGTACAGAGGAAGGGACTTGGGGTGATACATGGATTTCCCTGGGAGGGGGAAATAGAATAGATTTTATGGTTGGGTCTGGTTGGGACACAACTGGGGGCATCAGGTGGGGAGAGGTAATGGAGACAGGGTTGAGGGAAAGAATGAGGGGGAAAACCAGCCAGAATTGAAGGGTATTTGAGGAATGATATGGAAATCCAAAGTAGTAGAAACTTCCAAAAATGTATGAAGGTGCTCCCAATAAGGTCTCCAATAATGGAGGGTGATGGAGTCCCGACTGGCCATCTTTTCTCACCAAATGAGTCTTCTAGTACTGGGACAGGGTTGATTTTAATTGAGTTGCTGATCAAGGGCATCCTGTGGAAATTTCCCAAAGAACCCAAGTTGTTTTCAAGAAAATGGATTAGTCTCAGCAAATTGCCCCATTGCAGAGGACAACACCCATATAACTCATTGAACATGGAGAAGTCAAGTCAGAGTTTACGCGGAGCCTTCACCCTTGTATTCTAGTGCCTTTGGTGCAGGAAGGTACTATGTAGGCACAAAACCTTTGACCTGCCTCCAAGATACGCTAAGGTAATGGTGGCACAGAACTTGAAGTAGCCAAACAACATCTCTTTTGGCTTAAGGTTCACTGCACAAAATGGAATCCATACCTGACACCATTTGCATGACCAAGAACCAGAGACTAGATATAGATAGCCCAGAAATGTAGGGTAAAGCCAAATATCGCTCAGTAAAAAAATTAATAGAAGGACTTCTGTACCTTACTTCGCCATCACCAAAGACGATCCCTCCTGCCACAGATTGAAGCAAATACAGAGACCCACAGCTGGAAGCTATGTAGAGAGAGAGAGAAAGACAATAGAACACACAACTCTAAATGGGCTGTCTCTATTGAAACCTTCATTTCAGAGTTTAGGGAACCCAGTGGAAGTGGATGCAGAAAGAGTGTAAGAAACAGAGAAGATGGAGGACATCAGGAGAACAAGGTCCTCTGAATCAACTGAGAAAGGCTTATATGAATTCACAAAGACTAAAGAAGCAAGAACAAAGCCTACACTGGCTGCAATAGATCCTATGTATACATATTGTAGTTCTTAGCTTAGCATTTTTATGGGATTCTTGAGTGTGTGAATAAGTGGGTCTCTGATTCTTGGGCCTATTCTTCAGTTTTTTTCATTCCCTTGGTCAACTTTATCTAGCCTTCATGTAATGGTATTTGTTTTGTCATTTTATATTTTATTTTGTCATGTTTGATTGTTATCTCAATAAGCCTGTTCTATTCAAATGAGAGACAGAAAGGGAGTGGATCTGAAGAGGAGGGGAAGTGGAGAAGGGACTGGGAAGAGTGGAGAGAGGGGAAACTGTAATCAAGATATACTGAATGAGAAAAGAATCTATTCTTTTTTTCTTGGTTTTGTTTGCTTACTTGTTTTTTTGTTGTTTGTTTTTTTGTTTTATTTTTTTGTGAGACAGAATTTCTCTGTGTAGCTCTGGCTGTTTTTGAACTCACTCTGTAGAATAAGCTGGCCTTGAACTCATAGATATACCTGCCTTTGCTTTCAAAGTGCTGGGATTAAAGGTGTGCAGGACCACCATCAGAACAAAAGAATCTGTTTTCAATAAACAGAAGAAACCCCTCATAATTTAGAATATGAGCAAGGAAATCAGAACCACAAGGGGTTCGTCCACCCACTGAGACAGTGTGCCTGAGCTAATGGGAGCTCACCAAATCCAATTGGACTGGGACTAATGGAGCATGGGACCAACCTGGAGACGCTGAATGTGGATGACAATTGGGGCAGACTGATAAGCCAATGATAATGGCAGTGGGATTTGTCTCTACTGCATGTACTGGCTTTTTGGGACACTATTCTATTTGGATGCACACCTTCCTAAGTCTGGATGGATGGGGGGAAGGCCTTGGACTTCCCACAGGGCAGGGTACCCTGCTTTCTTTTAGGGAGGAGGGGAGAAAGTGGAAATGTTGAATGGTATCATTTATAAAGTAATAAAAAACTTGGTGTAGGAGGGTTCTTCTATATTTTGTGTTACTTTCATTGGTTAATGAAAAAAGCTGCCTGGACCTTTTGGTAGGGCAGGACTTAGATAGGCAGGGAAAAGAGAACAGCATGCTGGGAAGAAAACTGAGTCAGGGAGAGAGCCGCCATGAAGCCTCCAGGGTCAGACATGCTGAATCTTCCCGGTAAGCCCACTACCTCGTGGTGACTTACAGACTATAAAGAATGGGTTGAAATAAGATGTGAGAGTTAGCCAAGAAGAGGCTAGTGATAATGGGCCAGGCAGAATTTAAATTAATATAATTTTCATGTGGTTATTTCGCGCATAAGCTAGCTGGCGGCCTAGAGCTGGGCTGGAAGGAACAAAAGGACCCGCGTTCCTCTCAGGTGCTGGGAACAGCAGCTGCACCTCTTGCAACAAAAATTATTTGTAAAAAAAGAATGAGAAAAAAATAAAAATGAAAATGAAAAAAATAAAAGGAACAACCTAATGTATACCTGTAGACATAATCTACAAAGGTGTGTTTTATTGTTGTTTTAATTTTATTGAAATGAATGAAGTCATTCATAAATTAGGTGACAGCAGACTTGGCATCTGTAAATAGGCTGATGAATAGGCACAAATTCAAAAGATGAAGTGTTAAGAGCACAGTGAAATGCTTGGCATCTAGCCTAAAAAGTATTGAACTATAGACTTGTAAGGATGGAGTTTTTAATACAAATGAGGCCTGGGATTTACTTGATTGCAAACTCAATTACATGACATCAGTTTTGAAATACAAATGTGATTTGGTACTACATTAGTGATTAGCCATGGTCCTGTGGCCCATGAAGCTACCTCTGTGCATATGGCGCCATGTAGGAGTGCTTTTCTGAGGAGAAAGAACTCCTGCCATTCATTAGCTTTTTAATGAGAAAAGTGACTCATGAGAGATGAAGCTTGAGCAGCTCAGGATGAAATGGTGAAAGTCCTATTCTGGATACATGTTAGGTCAAATCACATGTGTACCATTGGAATTAGTTCTGGAAATGCATTTTAAGAGAGAGTTGGATTAACCGAAGCATCTCCAGAAGGCAATCTGGAGCAGTGAAAGTCAGAAACCATGACCTATAAACGTGTATTGAAGGGTCCAGAGGGCAAGGCTGGGAGAAATATCACATGTGACTTACAAAGTAATGGTTAGACTGAAAGAAGATATAGTTGTGTGATAGAGACTGTGAGGAAATGGAAATTCTCAAAAACTGTTAATGTACAATGTTATATTTAACTACTTTAAATATACTACATATATTATACTACATAGCAATTTTGAATAATTGCTATTCAAAACACACATTTATTTGCTCATCTTTTAAAAGTATTTTGTAGACAAAGTATATGTACAATACAAGACATTTATAAGGTGATTACATAATAGCTTTATTAATTGTCCCAAACTGGATATTCTCAAAAAAAAACTTATCATATTAAAGAATACTACACAGCAGTTAAAAGCAAAGTAATGGTAGACCTGATGTGCATAGATAAAGATTTATCGAGTACATGAGCTCAACTCTATGTGTGTGTGACCAGGGATCAACTCATCTGGATCCTCATGTCATACTGAAGACTCTGAACGGAATCTTACCTCCTGCTGGTGCATGGTCAGAAATTTAACTCAGTGAATAGCTATTTGTTTTTCATTGAGACACCATGTGCTGATCAGTCTGGAGACACAAGCAGCAGGCTTCCCATCAGGACAGTTGCTCCATCAGGTGGGGCCCTGGCTAGTGTTTTGCTAATCTTACACAAGTTAAAGTTCTTTGGGAAAAAGAACCTCAAATGAGAAAATGTCTTGTCCTCATATTGGCTGACAGGCTTGTGGGACGTTTTCTTGATTGATGATTGGCACGGGAGGGTCCAGTGTGGGTGGTGGTACCCCTCAGCAGGTCGCTAAAGTGTGTCTAAGGAAGCAGGCTGAGAAAGCTCTGGGAAGCAAGCCTGCCAGCAGTGGTCATCCTTAGCCTCTGATTCAGTTCCTGCCTCCCAGCTTCTTACCTTGTCTTTCCTCAAGGGTGAGTGTGACTGAAGAGTTAGTTTTGATCCTCCTGTTTTCCCATAGCAATATAGAAAATTAACTAGGAAAGGTGGCTGCAGGGGTAGGGGTGGGGCATCCAACACCTATTCCAGAAAGGAAGAAGTATTTACTACTGCTGTATTAGTTTTATTTTACTTTTATATCACTTTGGATTTCATTCTTATTTTTTAAATCTTTACTCAGGAATACACACCTCTTAGCTATTTTATTTGAGTTTTTGCATTGCCTAAGTCTTTTTATTGCTCTGTTTTTGTGTCTATTTTATTTTTTCTCTACTATTTCTCTTATCCTATTTTACTCTTGTGTCATATCATTTCTCCTCTTACTTTTCATCTTAACTGTACCTTTTATAGACTGAATCATCTTTAATAATATTTATACCCTAATAGTATCCCAACTCTGCCTTTCCATTCACCTTACTTTCCTATTTTTATCTGTTGCTCTAATATTACTTCCTGGTCCTACATGGTTTGTATACTTCCAGCTCACTTCCTTAATAGCTAATCTCTTAGCACACATTGTATTATATGTTATTATTTTCTTCTAACAAACTTATATAAGGATACGTCCATATAAGAAACTTATAGGTCAATATTTCTGATAAACACAATTACAAAACTTCTCAGTAAAAATACCTGTGAACTGAGTTAAATGATGCTTCCAAAAGAACATTTTCCATGAACAAGTTGTATTCATCACAATGATACACATCAAAAAGTGTAAGCTCTCACATGAGGAGATGTAAAAACAAAATTAAATTATGTCAAGTGATGCAGATGTCTAATGTCACTTTATGATAAAACCCAGAAAATTTTGGAACAGAAAGAATACATTGCTGCATGAAAAAGGTTAAATACAAAAATAAGTGGTTTTTATACATAAAGCAAAGAAAACCAGCCCACAAATCACAATCCCAGAGAACCTAGACAACAATGAGGACCCTAAGAGAGACATACATAGATCTAATCTACATGGAAAGTAGAAAAAGAAAGATCTCCTGAGTAAATTGGGAGCATGGGAACCTTGGGAGAGGGTTGAAAGGGAGGGGATGGCCAGGAAGGGGAGTAGAGAAAAATGTAGAGCTCAATAAAAATCAGTAACACAAGACCAATATGTAATATTGATATATTGCTATTTATGAAAGATACCTATAACTAACATTATACTCTATGTGAAGAAACTCAAAGCTTTTCCATGAAAATCAAAAATGAGATGATGATGATGCCCCATGTCTCCCTTCTTATGCAATATAGTGTTTGAAGTCTTGGCTGGAACAATGATACAAAAGATGAAATTAAAAGGAATACAAATAGGAAAAGAGGAAGTCAAAGAATCTTCATTTGCAGATGTCCTGATAAAAGAGATCCTAAAGATTTCACCAGAGCCCTGATGCCTGATATGTTCTTTATCAAAGTAATGCAAAACAAAATCAACATACAGAAATCAATAGTCTTTCTGTAGACCAATGACAAATGTTCTGAGCAAGATATCAGAGAAATGATAACCTCAACACAAAACCATCCCCCACCCAACACCCTGGACTAACTCTAACAATTCAGAATATTATATTAAATGCTCCAAGTGATATAGTGAAGAAATAGAGGAAATTGATTTCAAATTTTAAAATGAATTAAAAAATAAACATAAGTAGGCAGATGATAGCCTTCTTGCTTTTAAAAAATGGCTGTGAAATGATCATAGAAGTAGGATTATATAGTGAGTTTGCATATGTTCGCATCATACATGAATGGTCTCACAGTGAAGGACAAATGAGTGACTGCATGCATGGAAATGTGTTTACATGATTTCATTTTGGGGAGAACTTCAATGAACAACTATGAGAAGGCTTATGAAGAGTGTGTGAAAATGTCCATCTTTTACAATGTACATCAAATTTAATTTCATAAGGAAGTTTATTTAAAGTTTTTTATTACTTATTCCTTTATTTTCTTGTAACTTATTGGTAAAATGATTTAAAATATAAAATAATAAAGAGGACTCATGATATATGATGATGACTTTCTTGCTATAAAAGAGTTAAGTGGAAATAGATAATTATTAATAATCAATTTTGCACTTGATAGAAGTATGAGAATGTAGCAAAAAGCCACATAAGAGGTTGTTACAAGAGTTTGGGAAATATGAGAACTTTTTCTTTATTCTATTTTTGACATAAAATTTTGTAAGTTAGTGTTATTTTTACTCTTGATATTTTCCTGATGTTTACAGTTTATTACAATGGAAATGTCTTTTTAATTGGAGTGGGGTTTTGTTTAGGAAGATGAAACAGTTCTGGTGATGGATGGTGATATTGTCTGTCCAAAATGTTACTGTAGTTAATGCCACTGAATTGTACATCCAAAAATAGGCTTTTTATGCTTCATCTAATTAAAAATCTCACATCCACTGACAATAAAATAATTACATTTTAAATTCACCTCTACACAATGGTTCAGGAATAGCATACTCTCACTAAAGCCTTGATTCTGAGTGATCCGTTAGTTTTGGGAAAGAATCAGTAAAACGTGGACGTTGTGTGTATGGATACACTCACATCAGAGAGTTCAGCGTGAACACAACAAAATATTTCAGTTGAATACTTGAACACAGTATAGCTTGATGTTAGAAACCGCTCTGTGTACAGTGGGGGTTGCAGTGGGAGAACATATTCGTTCCCGAGAGGAATTGATTTGGCTGAGTAGCTTCCACTGTGTCTGTCTCCTGAGCCAAGCTGCACAAACAAGGCTCTGAGATCTGTACACTTGAGTCATCAGCATCCTGGGCCCCGTGGGGCTCACAGTTTGCATCTGGCTGCTTGTGTCTCCTTCCCCACTGGCTTCCTTCCATCGCACACAATCCACAAGGCCAACCACGCCTGCAGTCTTTGGAATCTGATGATGGGACCATGACGACACATTTGTAAGAATTTCAATAAATGTGATTTTGATCAAGACCAGAAGGCATTGGAACAGTTGTGTGAAAGAGCAAACCTTGTCTACATAAAAATAAAATCTTGAATTGCTGAAGTTTGTGGTGATCATTGTCACTGACTGTCTTAGACGTATTATTATGCGAGGTCTAGATATATGGGAGGTGTATAATGAACGGTGGCAAGGGACAGTGTTTTTGTTAGCTTTGGAAATTTCTATATGTGTGCTTAATGCTTCCACCATATTTCTTATGAGTCTCGCATATTCCTGAGAAGCAGAAAAACTTTTGTGCTCTATTCATTACAAGGATTTCACTGCAATTTTTTAAAAAGGGATTTTGAGCAGTGGGGTCCTTTCAGAACACCTACAGAGGATACAAAATCCACACTGCTGTGTATTGTATTGATGTCAACAGGATTGTGTCTGCACCCTAGTGTGATGTCAGAACAATGAAGTGTGCCTTTCATGCTGCCAACTCACCGGCATAAAAGAGCCATTCAGAGAGAGCCTCTTGGATGGTCACAGTTTTTAGGAGGTTTTATGCATGGTCACACAAGCTTGTAACTTTAGACATTTCTTTAAACACTGCCCTTACCGTCTCTACTTGTTGAGGCTGAGTTTTCAGAGATGAGTGAATATTTTTATGTTTAGAAGATGAAACATCTGTTCATTCTTTGCTTAACAGAAATAAAAAGCTTTCTAGAGTGACTGCGTCTCAAGGCGAGAGTAGCATGTCACTCAGGCTGCTTTCTAAAGCCCCCATGGTTAAGATCAACAGTTAATGTGGGTTTCATAAGACTGTCTCTGAGCAGTTGTGAAGCCCCTGAGCGGATTAACTCTCACAGGCATGGCTAGCCCAGTGGGTACTTTGGAAAGAAAATGGCAGCGTTTGCATTTCTGTGCCTCAAATGAGAAAGCATCTCACTTCAGCAGTTAGACTTTGGAGAGGAAATGAAGCACTCTCCCCTACTTTCTGACTCTCCAATTAGTTGTGACACTTTTTTCCCCCTAATTACAAGTTCATTTTGATTACTGGAGAAATTGGATGTCCAAGGGAAAGACATTGATTACCTGGAAGCTACCTTTCCTATCCCACCCATCCATGTCTATGTTCTTGTATTAGGCCTTTCTCTTTGGAATACATAACCTTTTCCTTCATAAGTAAACATTGAAAATCATAATTTTAGAGATCATAAGGTATTTCATTACAGAGTAACTACTGATATAAAGCAATAGCTTGATTGGGATACCTGATTATTTTTATTTTATATAACTTTCTGCAATTTTAAATATTTTTTGGTTGAATCATTATGTCTCTGCTTAACTATATTGATTTATTATAATAAATCAATTTATTATAATCTCTCTTTTGTGAGCATGTTGAGCACTTATGGAGTAGAGACTTCTAGGAGGTGTAGATCCTTGCAATGGGATGTGGGCCATTCATTATCACAGGACTTGAGATGGAATTTAGGCCTCATACGGAATAAGTAAGCACTTTGCCTTTCAGTCACAGCCGAGTTCTGTATTTTCTATATTCTAGTAGATATGGTTAACTTGCTACTCAAACAGCTCTATCATCTTGAATCCCCAATAATAATGCACCTTTCTATTTTCCACACTTTCAAATATGATGCTCACAAAATAAGACATTGGCAGTATGGGCAAAATGTCATAGGTTAATTCTTTGGTTCTGTCTTTGCATTTGTTGAGAGATAGAGCCACATGAGGTCAAGGAAACTCATAAACCAAATGTAGCCAAATGTAATTTGAGTCCTGATCCTTTTCATCCACTACCTTGTGCTGGAATTACAGGAGCAAGCCAGCATTCCCAAATGCTATAGCATAATTTCCATTGCAATAGTTTTTAAAAGCCAGAAATTTTGTCACTGGTTATTGAACATTTGTATATACAATTTTAATTGATTTTTTAGCTTGGAAACATTTGCATGGTTTCTATTTTATTAGGCCTTATAGATTAGTAGGAAATTTTTACCTTTTGTTTTCTATGTCTGGCAACTTTGTTATTTTAATTGATTTCTTATCTTTTAATTTTACTTGTGCTACCTTTTTAACTTAGAAATGTTTTTAATTATAATCCACATTTTTACCAATTTCCTTATGAATTTAGGTCTTACAGGTGTTCTAAAAGTTATTTCCATAAAAGTACTGTTCATGTTTTCTTCTAGGATTATTTGCTTGGATATTAAATCTGTGTTTGTGTGTATGACCATGTGCATGTGAATGATATAGATGTGTGTTTCCGTGGGGCTGTTCATGTGTGTACAGCATCATATGGTAGTCCGAGTGCAGGTCAGGGTCTCCTCAGTCACTTTCATGCAAGCTTAGAGCACTCACATGCATATAGAGCATGCATCACAGAGTAGCAAGTTTCTTAGTGGTACATTTGATCCACACTTGGCAATTGTGTGAAGTTTAGTTTAATTAAATTAGATAATCTTTAATTCTATGTAGCATAGTAACTTTTTAAATAAATAAGGAAAAATAGACAGTGAGTGGTTTTGTTCTGGCTTCTACAATTGGCTCAGGCAAAAGAACCAAAATGCCTAGCTATGGTCCTGGTGGCCCTCTGTAGCTCATCAGTTCTCTGGTAGTGGTTTGGGATCTTTTGGGAGAAGTGGAGGGAATAAAAATGAATGTACAACTAAACACTGGTTGAAAAGAAGCTTTAGATAGGCTGGGTGGTTCTTGTACAAAGGTCTGAACCAGGAACTGATGTGTCTGTAGCTGCCTCTTTAGGATAACCTTAAAATCTTAGATTAGCCCCTGCAACACTGATCAGCTCTCCCCAGAAGCTCAGCTTACCACAGAATAGTTCAGAGGATTCATAACCAAGGATCATCACATTTTAAAAGGGTGTCATCCTTAGTGTCCTCAGAGCAATGACACATCACAATATAATTGTGCTACACCCTATAAATTATCTCTGTCCTTCATGTCTCACATGAGACAGTCTAAGTTTTGTCTCTAAAGTGTCTGGCACTTTCCAACTTTTTCCATTTTTGCCTGTACCATCTTGAAACTCTGACCTTTCCCTTACTTCTTAATGAGCCCCCAACTTCTTCCTCTGTCAGTCCATTCACTCAGTAGTCTAAATGATCTTTTCTTCTTCAAAATTGTCTCTTTTACAAATAATTACGCAATGAACACAGTTGAGCAAATGTCTTTGTGGTATGAGTGTACATCTTTTAGGTATATATCCAAGAGTGGTATTGCTGAGTCTTGAGGTAAATTGATTTACAATTTTCTGAGAAACTGCTACACTGCTTTTCAAAAGGTCTGTACAAGTTTGCACTCCCACTAGCAATAGAGGAGTGTTCCCCTTACTCTACATCCTCTCCAGCAATAGCTATCATTGGTGTTTTTAATCTTAGCCATTCTGACTAGTGTAAGATGGTTTCTCAAAATTCCCTGTCTAGATATGTACCCCCATTTTTTAATTGGATTATTTGGTGTTTTGATGTCTAGTTTTTTATTTCTTTATTTATTTTAGAGATTTGTTTTGTCCAATGTGGAGTTAGTGAAGATCTTCTCCCATTCTGTAGGCTCCTGTTTTGTCTTAGTGACTGTGTCCTTTACCTTACAGAAGCTTCTCTGTTTCAGGAGGTCGCATTCTGGAAACAACCTAGGTGTACCTCAATCAAAGAATGGATAAAGAAAATGTGATACATTTACACAATGAAGTACTATTCAGCAGTAAAAAACAATGAGTCTTGAAATTTGCATGCAAATGGTTGGAACTAGTAAGAACCATCCTGCATGAGGTAACCCAGATCCAGCTAGACAAACATGGAAACAAAACTGTACTTATTCATAAGTGGATATTAGATATAAAGCAAAGGGTAACCAGTTATAGACCATGATCCGAGAGAGCTTAGGCAACAAGGAGAACTCTAAGAAAGACATACATGGATCCCTCTGGGAAGGAGAAACAGAGAAGATCTCCTGAAAAAATTGGGAGTATGGGAGTGTGGAGAAGGGAGCGTGAAAGGAGATGGGGAGGGGATAAAGGGAGGAAGGAGAAGAACATGAGGGAATGATGCTCAAGAAGGGGGAAGGACAGAGAGGGAGAGAAAGGAAAGAAGTATCTTGATTGAGGGAGCCATTAATGGGCTAGTGAGAAACAGGGCACTAGGGAAAATCCTAGGAATCCACAAGGATGACACCAGATAAGAGTCTAGGTAACAGTAGAGAGAAAGCCTAAATCGTCCTTCTCCTGTAATTAGATTGATGACTGCCTTAATTGTCATCATATATCAGTCATCCAGCAACTGAAGGAAGCAGATACAGAGACCTACAGTGAAGCACTGGACTGACCTACCAGAGACCAGCCCAAGAGAGGGAGGAACGATAATATGAGCAAAGGGGTCATGACCATGATGGTGATACCCACTGAAACAGCTGACCTGACCTAGTGAGAGCTCACTGACTCTGGACTGATAATGAGGGACCCTGCATAGAACCAAACTAGGCCCACTGAATGTGGGGGACAGTGGTGAGGCTTGTGCAATCTGTGGGGTCATTGGCAGTGGGACCAGGATTTATCCCTAATGTTTGAATTGACATCTTGGAGCACATTCTCTTTGAAGGGATGCCTTGCTCAGCCTAGATATAGGGGAAAAGGCCCTGTTCTTGCCTGGAAGTGAAGTGTCAGACTTTTTTTGACTCCCCATGGGAAACTTTACCCTTTCTGAGGAGTGGGTGGGGGTGGGGGTGACAGGAAGGGTGGGGTGTGAAGAATGGGGGGTGGGAGTGGGAATGGGGTAGCTATGTAAAATGAAAAAAAACATTGCATTAAAAATTCTTAATAAAAAAGAAAAAATATAAATGATGTCTTGATTGGCACATGATAACTCCACCCATATCTTTGTGGATGAACTATGCTAATTCATACGTGAATTCTTTGTTATGGTCTAATCATGGAAGTTAGCATTTCTGTCTCCTAAACGTTTGCCATTTCTTTCTGCTGGGAACATTTGAACTCCTCTCTTGTTGTAATTCTTTTTGTTGTTGTTTTTGTCTTTGGTGGAATGTGTACAGCTTTTTTTTCCCTACTGCACTACATGTAGAACTCTAGGATGCGTTCCTCCTCCCTGACTGCTTGTGATAATGGCTCCATCTTCTCTACTCCCTTCCCATGCCTAGCAGCCACACTCTGCTTTATGAATTTCAATTTTGTAGTTTTCACTTGTGAGAAAACACAGATTCATTTATCTTTCTATCATGTGTGTGTTTAACCCAGTGTTCTCTGGTTCTATAAATATTTTTAAAAATTAAAAAATTAATTTAATTTTAAAAACTCAGATTACAAAATTTAAAAAGTCTTTTGGAAAGTTCTAACATACAATGTGCCAATCTTCGTTGACTTTAATGTCTTACATATACCCCTAATTATGGACATCAAAAAGCTGACCTGATTCAATGCTATTCATTAAACTACAGAGCACGTTCATTTCACCAGCTGTTCCTCTGATGTTTCTGCTCCAGGATCCAATCTAGGTTCGCACACTGCATTCCCATGTCCTAACTCTTTGGTGTACTGCTGTTTGTAACGGGTCCTTGGTCCCGCCTTGTTGGAACTTGCCTTTCCTGACTGGTTCTGAAGAAAGTTTGAAAATTCAGGTTTGTCTGTTTTTCCCATGATTACATGTGACTATTCAGTTGGGGGAAGAATAGCCATGAAAACAGTGTGCTTTTCTCCAGACATAATGCCAATGGGCTGTCTTATTAAAGATATAAATTAGATTGCGTCACACACATTTACTGTTTTCCCCTGCCCTACTCTACAATATTACACATTACTTTATATAAGGGTCAGTGCAAATTAAAAGGCAAATGCTTATAATTTTCCCTGCTGAAAACAAAGAGTAAAACCTCCTTCCTCTTCTACTTGGGACATTTACTTTGGAAACTTTGGTTTCTTCCGTCTGTTTGCATGAGAATGAGAATTGTGTTTAAAGAGAAATAAACCTCTCGCCCGTTCTGGACTGAGTCTCTCCAGGATTGGGCCAGCTGTTGGACACATAATCCCCAAAGAAGGCAGCACTATCTTGCAACTCCTGTGGGAACACAGCCCATTATTCCAAGTTGCAAAACTACCTGTTGTCATAAAAAGTCCTGTGCATAAAGGCACACAGCTGACATAGGTAGTGTTAGCTAAGTGATTTGGAAGATGGGTGGGACACAGGGTATGTTTTCAGCAGCTCTTAGGGAAGAACTTGGCAACATGAGTCTTGAGCAACTCGAATCCCATTCATTGCATCTGCTCCGCTGTGGAGAAGGGTACAACCCTTTCGGTCATTGTACTATGCTAGGGGACTCCCTGTGTTGTGTTAATATTATTCAACAATAAAATTCTTTACTTTGTGGAAAGGTTTTCTGTTTTGGGAGATGATGTTTTTAGCTCTGTTCCCCCAACAGAGTCTCCCTTCTACTTGCTCCAATCATTAAGGCTTTCTTTCATATACTGGAAAATACTAAGTTGTCGTTTACCTGAAACGTAAGCTGTACCATGACAGTTGAGGCAATGCATAAAGTAGTGCTTTCCATGGGGGGCTCTTAAGGCACAGATTGCTGAAACTCAACCTTGAAATTCCCCTGCAGTAGGCCTGGGGAGGGGCTTGAGGATTAGCATTTTAAGAATGACTCCAACCTTGTTGATTTGGGCTCAGCACTTTGAGAACTACCATGGCTTTTTTAGGTGTTTGCTTTCATTTTATGTACATGAGCATTTTGCCTGCTCATGTGTATGTACATCACATACATCTCTGGACAAGTTCCTGCTCACAACAGGGAAGCAAACCGGGATAGTGGGCACGCACTCTACCAACAGAAGCACGTTATTAACCCAAGGAAATGCTTATTTTACATGTTCCATCTCTATGCTTTTACCTGGTGAGTGCTTATGTGTGTATCACATGTACAATTTACACACATTATATCATTTAGTGCTTTATTCCTGGGTAAATGTTATTTCTTTCTCTGTTACCCATGAAGTACTTAAGCCTCTGAGTACTTTATTACTGTCTTGTGGGTCTTATGTGGTTAGTGACAGCTGCACTTTTTTTTTATTACAAGAAAAATTTACATTTACTCCCCTTGTTCCCGGCCCTCCCGCTCCCCCCCTACCCCACCGCCATCCCCCTGCTTCCTTAAGATGGGGAAGGATAC